>JASDQU010515062.1:10744-37374 GCA_032191745.1 Picea mariana | reverse complement strand
TCTAAAACAAACAGTAGCATCCTGAGTTAAGGATGCTACTGTTTGTTTTAGAAACTTTGGAGAGTTATTCTCACAGCCCTAATCCAAAGTATTAAGCCTAGTCTACTATTGGTGGAGGATCCTAGAAAAGAAAAAGTTCTAGATAACTTTTAATTAGTGTTGATTTTTTGTGGCTGTTGCTTACGCAAAGAGGTGCATGGAAGTGAAACGAATGGGATTATGACTCAGACCCAAAGAATGCATCAAATATGATAAGAAGTCATTTCCTTTCAATGAATGTCTATCGAAGGGAGAGAGGAAGTTCTTTCACTAATCCAGCACAAATAAGAAATGCCCTCAAATGATTCTTTTCTCAATCAAATCCTAATGTAATGCAAAAAAATTTAAGATACCTTCTGATATGCACAATCAATCATGCAGATGATTTTATTGTTTGCGTATGGATGATGATCAATACAACACAATGTTTGTCTTGCTAATTATCTTTTTGGTATGAATGAAAACCAATCTAGCACAAGCAAAAATTACACAAACAATACACCCTTTCGTAGCAATCAAAACAAAAAAGCGAAAGAAAGAGAAACAATCAAAGAGAAAAACAAACTTCACACCCAAAAGAGAAAGTTGAAGAACAATGACCTTGACCGAAATCAAGACAAAGAGGTCTGTAGGCCTTTGATGACCTTCACCAGGGTTTGTACTCAGATGATGAGGAAAGGAGAACAATGCATGGATTTCGAATTTCACTCAACAGGGAAAAACTCAATGAAAATGGTGAAGAAGGCTACAAGATCCAATTAATGAGATGTTTATTCTTCAAAAAGACATATGTCAAGGCTGAAAGGGAAGAAAAAATGACTCACTAGATCACTCAGCAAAAGAGACATAGAGGTAAACCCTGAAAAAAGGCAGTTCTAGAGGGTTTTTTGGGCCAAAAAGAGGCTGGCGCTCTGTTGCCAAGGGCAAGGAGTGTTGTAGTGCTTTGTGCAGAGGTATGGAGGAGCGTTGGCACTCTGTTAACACTAGGACAGGGGCGCCAGGGTCTAAAAGCTCCAGAAATGTAAAAAAATTCCAAAAATTGGGATTCAAACTTGACAAGTATGATGAGTGTGATAAGGTAAGGAGCCAATCAGCTCATGAAACTAATCAAAGAGGAGTGAAATAGGTCTAAAACAATCAAGGGATAGAACAAGGTCAATGAGCAGAAAAATCCAAACAAGAAGTTTCGATTTGAGGCTATCTCCCCAGCAGAGTCGCCAGTTTCTGTTGTAGGAAAATCTCCCTGCGGACAGGTAGATCACCTCTAGAGCTTGACCTTAACCCTAGACAGAAAAGTGCTTATCATGGACACTGACTTCCTTTCAAATCTATCTAAACTAACACATGAGAAGGAAGGATGACAGAAGTACCTTTTTATCGACGTTTGTCCCTGCACGCTCTGAGTTGCACTCCAATCCTTTGCTCCTCGCTGGATCCTATGGACAAAACAAGATACGACCACTTCCTACTCTATTGATGTTAGCTTGAAAATAGATCTATCAACTAGTGATAAGTTCATGTGACATTAGGCATGAACTAGAAAGAAACAGGTCAAGCATGTCATATTGATGAGAATAATGACAACAGTACTTACAATCGTAGATGCGAGTGTGACAACTTCGTCAAGTCCCCTTCATCTAACCCTTTCCTGAAAGTTCCACAATCTAGATAACAGCAGCTTCACTGATCACTCTCCTTTGGTTGACTGTGAGTTTCCTCCAAGATCATAAGTCTCATGTATCAAATTCTTCCTCCTTCCCACCATCATAGAGCCTGTTTATATAGGTTAAGAGGAGCTTAACCTCTTGAGTTATGTTTAGAACAAGTTGAGAACCTCCTCCTTAGATCAGGGATCTTTTGATGAAACCAAGAATTCGAGTACAACTGCCTCCTAATCTCGAAAGATCTTTTCCTTATTCTCCTCACCGGGCTAACAACTGACCCAGATTAGGGATCTCTCCTTCAAAAGGGGCATCAGAGCGCTAGAACCCTCCTAGAGAAGCTTAAGGGGAGTGCTAGCACTTCAAAAGTGGGCATCTCTCCTTCAGAGGGGTGAGGAAGCATTATAACGCTCCCTGAGGCCTTATAGGGGAGCGCTCACCCTCAAAACCCTTGATTAAAAGCCCTTTTCAGGTGTTAAGAGTTGTTTGAATCCAGTAAACCAGTTCTCCTCCTTCGAATCATTCATGTGCGATGTTATAAGTGCCTCCTTAGTGTCGTCGTCATGACAATATGTCTGAACATCATTTGCGACACTAGTGACCAACTTGCGACACTTGCGAAAGTTGTAGGGAAGATGCGACACTTACGACAATTGAGAGGGACATGCGACACTTATCCAGCTGAGCAATTTTGACGTGTAACACTAACTACGAATCTAAACTAATATATTTATCTAAACTACTTAAATAATACTAATAAACTAACTATTAAATAACAAATAGCAAACTGACCTGAAGTAACGCTTTAGGTTCGTCCTATATCCAATAGATGATTCAACTGTTCGGTGGGAGGAAACCCGCATCGTATTATCCACGAAATTCTCGTAAACAAGAAGCAACTATGCTCTTCAAATATAAATGACAGGACAAACATGACATAAAAATAACAACAATTTTATGATTTACAACCCATCACAATTAGATAAATCTGTATGCAACAATTTGTGCAAAACAATGCAATTAATGAAGAAGATAAACCTGTATTCATTAAATTGAATTAAAATAATTGCTGTATTTTTAAATAAGAGATATCAGATATGGACAACATATAAATCAAATCAAATCAACATGCAATGAATTATGATAGCTAAAGTAGTCGACAATTAATTGCAACTGATATGCAAAAAACCTAAAACAAAAGTTTGATATATTGAAAGCGAAAGCTGTTACACGACATCAACTTTCATCTCAGTCTGAATCATAAATCCATAGTCTGGTTCTCTCCACAGTGATGATGACGGGTTTATTACAAAAAATGACAAGTATTTAAAGACCTCCCACAGGGTAAAACATCCCTGTGGGAATTATCAAAACAGTTTACAAAAATCTGGGGATAATATCCCAAATCTCTATTTCTAACTCAAGCTAACAACTCAAAATAAAAATTACATCAAAAAAATATCTCATAAACTGCTACAACAAGCCCAATCCATCATTTTAATTCGTATGCACCTGAAAGAGGTTAAGAATAGACAAGATTAGAGGATATTTTATTGACAAAATTGACAAAAATCTAATTTTTAAGACTAGCTACAGAATCTTGCGATTCTGTAACTGGTCTAAATTGAACACAGAATCGTTTCAAAACCAATTCGAATCTTAAAGAATTATATTCAAACTATTAAACAAATATTTGATTACTAATTAGAAACCAAACAAATCATTCAAATCAAAACTTGTATGCAAATTGAAACAAATGAAATTGTGGTCAATCGAAAGGTGATAGAGATACATGCACTCTATTCAATTTGTTATCACCAATTTGGGTAAACAGAATCGCTTAGATAATTCAACAGCAATGAAATCATTTTCATGAACTAATTCCAATCGACACAAACTGTAACCGGTTAAACAAATCATTTATGCAATAGTTTATGTTGCCTCATCCATTAACAAAATCATTGTCGAGTCAGAAACGAAACTAACAGGATCATCATTTTTTCGTAATGTAAAACTGATAGAACTACCTCGAATCGATCTTTAATGCATATGCAAATAGTCATTGATAATCAAGGGCATACAATATCGTTTCAGGCTCAACTAAAAGAAATGAATCAAACCAATTTGGGACCGACACAATCGTTAAAACAAAGAAATTGTATCAATCCAAATCATAGCTGTGTCTGATAAATAAATCTCCTATATAGATCAAATGCAATCAAAGTCTAAAACAGAAATAGAACAGAATCATTCCTAAATATAATTTGAACAGAACTAAATGAAAAACAAAACCCAATTGACTACATTAATTCAAACCAACAGAATTATTCTAAAGCGAACCAAACCAAAATCAAAACCAATCAATCGCTTCTACTAATCTGAGAACAATAGAATCATATTAACTAAATCATAGGTGTGTCCAATTTTATCAAACAAATTTCCCACTCATGATTCATAACTAAATTGATTTGGTAAACTGAGAGAAGCAGAATCATTTTGAATCAAAACGAACAGAGCTATAGAGAGCAAATCCAATCGGTTACATTTATTCGAAACAACTCAAAAAACAAAATTCATATTGAAATTCATACCTGGACAATCAGAAAACAACTTAGTCATGATAATTTGAAATTCAAGAAGGCCATTGCTGCTTCGACGTTCCTAAAGACAATTGACCCGGTGGTTTTGTGTTTCTTCTCATTGGTCTGTAGCCTGTCTCTTTCTTTTGACAGTACTGTGACTTGCTCCTCTAACGATTTGATCTTTGATTGCAATAGGGGAACGTCGATGTAATACTTCTCTAGCCAAACATCACATTGGACACATGATGATTGCTTGGGCTTTGACATAACAGGCGAGGGTTTGTTTAAGTCACCAGGGGTTTCATTGTGCAAGTTGATTCCCGGGTAATTTGGGTCGTTTTTGAGGCAAGGGGGTAAGTTAGAGACATAGTCATAGGGCTTAGTAGAGCATAGGCCATGGGAATAGGGATACTCTTCAGCCAGGAAATGCTTGATATTGGAGTTCGAGTCCTCGCTCACTACTATGGGCTTTTGGTTGATGTTTTGTTGAGCTTTGTTCTGGGCAAGTCTTGATATCAATCGACCATTTTTCTTCCCCCTTCAGTCGAAAGTAGTATCAATGTTGTCTTTCTTCCTCATAGGTATTTTGATGACCTTAATATCATCCTTAGCGCATGGGTTAACCAAGGCATCAGGTAGGTCCAAATCAGGGCAAACTGAGGGTTTGACAGGGGGTAGAAGGATATGAAGTGGCACGGCTGGTCCAGCCAAAGTCTCACTGACCACAGCCTTATCGATTTGAGAAGAATCTAGATTAGCAAAGCCATTTCTATATAGAAAGGATTGCCAATTATCGCCACTAAGGCTCAAATGGTGGATGATGATGAGTTTAATCAAGCCGTGATGAAAAAGGATGTTATCAGCCTTCTCGCGCTTGAATCTCTTAGACATCTTGTAAATACTATGCAAGAAGTAATGTGGCATGTTCAAAGGGTATCCCATGAAATTCATCAATAACCGGAGGTGATACAGAAATACTAAGCCATACCAACCTTCATAGGTTACAAACTGTTTAACGATTACCAAAAGATCATGCCACCTGGGTTTGAGGGTAGAAATAGGCATACCTTTATCACAGGAAACAACCTTTCTTGATATGAATAGTAAAGGCCACGACACCTCATCGACTTTGGAGGTTTTAAACCATCTTTGGCCTATAGTTGCTAGTCCTGTAGCAGAGCTTATGAATTCCTCATTGAGCTCGAGCTGTATGTCACCGAATTTAGCCCTACACCTGTCAAAGATGAGGGCGAATTGTTGGGCAACCGAAAGGTTGAAAACCTCGAACCTTTTTATAAACACCAGCCAACCACTGTTCTCTAAATCCTTACGGGCATTATCGAATAGTAATAGAGCTTGGCTACTATTTATGCACACCACCGGTGCCATAGATAGGAACACACGGTGAGCAGGGAAAATGGGCAAGGGTTCGAACAGAGTATACGCAGGGTCGATAGCTCATGGGCTTACCCGAAAACAACAAAGTTAACTGGGATAGGGGGAAAGCATTAATGACAGAATGTGCGAAGGTGGTGGAGCTAGATCAGCCCATGCAAAACAGTCATTTCCCACAGTACAACCGCCAGTGCATATAACGATTCAAATCACAATCGCATATGCCATTCAATCGATCAATGAAACCTATGGTAAGTTGACCCAAAAATTCATATAAGCATAGTGTTTGCATAGTTTTTTTTTTTTAAATCAAAACAATAATTAGAAATCAACACCAAGGGTTCGATCGTATCAAATATACATTGTGTGGTATGATTGCGCCAAGGGTCTAATCTATAATGTCAATGAGTTTTCATGAAACCAATGTGCCAATGAATTTGATCAAGATACATCAAACCATCAATAAATCAATGATTGAATCACAATCCTTAGGAAATCATCACAGTCTCGTAAAAATTGAAATCATATTAACAACAAAAATGCCAAATGAGTAAATAATCTTGGGGTCTTGCCACAATTAAATTGGAAATGCAATGAACATATAGACAAGAGTGATCATAGCAATCCGGTGACGATTTTAATATGACTTCGAAATCAAATTTTTCATGCTTGCAGTCATAAAAACAAGAACAAAGTCAGATGTGCAAATAGCGCAAAAATAATGGTGTTATTTTCTTCTGAGAATTTCGACGAAAATCAAAGTTTGCAAAATATTGGTGTAGGCAGCTTATAAGGACAGTATAGAAATGCGAATTGGCTGCCAACAACTGGACAATCTAAGAGAAAGTTTTTTTCATCTCTAACATTCTTAGTGTCACAAAGGTGACACACTCTTTCATCCCAAACATTTTAGGAATTGACCAACACCTAGTTTCACTATGGAGCTTGTGAGAATTTGTTCTTATATTAGCAATGCTTATTTTTTTTCTTTACACTCGTCAAAGCAAATAAGTAATTTTAATATTCTAGATTAGAGTTGATTACATCCTTATAATAACAGGTGTAACAAGAGTCTCAAAGAGGAGTTTATTCTTATCCCAAATCCAAAGATTGGCTGAATTACAATTGTTTTCAACCCCATAATAATCTTTCCATCCCCCAATAAACCTTTTCCCAATGCTATAATTCTAGTTGAGCTTGTGGTGAATATCAATTCCAAGATCTTTGTATGAAGTCACTTCCTCCAAGCTGTTGTTGTCATAGATGAAGGTATCATAAGTGATTTTATTAGATTTAATAATCATGACCTTAGTCTTATCAGTATTAACAGTCACACCCGTATTGGAGCAAAAATCCTTGAGGATTCTTAGTAGGTTTTCAAGATCACGAGGACTCCTTGCCATAAGAATGATATCATGATCATAAAGAAGAATATTGATGACTATACCACTGAAAGTAGGACCGACACAACCTGTTTTTCCAAACAATCATCTAACTTGTCAATGCATATGCCAAAAAGGGTAGGGGACAAGGGACAACCTTGTTTGACTCCAATATTGCAGTTAATCTCTTTCGAACAACCCTCAATGTTTTTAAACTTAGAAATAATGTTCTCATACATCCTTATTGCAACAACCCTCAACTTGAGAGGCACTTTTATCTCTTCCAACCTATTCCAAAGATTTTTCCTAGGAACCATGTCGAAATCTATTCTAAAGCCAACAACAACAAAAAAGATTGGTTTTAGTATTGCAAAACTCTTCTGCAATGATTGTAAAGGTAACAAGATGGTCCATAGTTGAATGATGTTGGAAGCAGGCCAAATAAAAAAGAAAGGCTATTTTGAGAAGGAAGGCATGCACGAGGAAAGCAACAAATGGAAGGAAGAGCAGCACGCGCGCATGCATGGAAGACCTAACGACGTTAGGGTTAGGGTTTTTGAAATACATTGTAATGACTGATGAGCTAGAAATGTATAAATATAGATACCTAGGTCTCATAGAAAGAGATTAGAGTTGGGAGAGAGAGCTAGAGATAGATATAGTGTATCGAGTTGTAATACTTTGATATACGACTTAATTTTGTAAGTTGTTGAGCTGGAGAAGAGGAAGGAGGCTAGATCTTGAGGGTTAGATCACAAGTCCCAGAGCCTAGTGCAATCTAGTCTGCCTCATAAGAGATCTTGACCTGACTGAGAGGAGTGTAAAGGGCATGGCACTGCAGTTTTGTAACTACTATAATAGAAGAGATTAAGAGACAGATAATTGTGGACTTAGCCCACGGGGGGTGAACCACAGTAAAACTTGTGTTATATGATTGAATGCATGTGTTTCCTTACTGTTCCTACGTAAATATTAGTATGTTGAATGAATGAAGTTGGTTATATTCCATGCACAATCATGAATGATAGTATATTGATTTAATAAGTTAAATAGAACTCTCAGAGAAAACTTCTCAGATCTCCACTCAATCATGGACTGTAAACACTTGAATATTGTGGTCACCCATTAAGACTATCTCTGGTGAGACTGTGCAATGCACTATGTGCGCTGCATTGCCTTCTAGTTTACCAGAAGGGAAGATAGTTTTAGAGGCTTTGTGGGAATCCCAATAGACATGAACCCTGGGTCAATCAAGTTAAATATATAAACTTAGATACTCAACCAACAAATGGTTACATTGCTATCGGTTGGAATAGTATAGGATTGAGTAGATGGGATACGTTGAAAATTTGTAAGATCTGTGGAAGGTAGGTCAAGAGAATACTGAATCGGATGATGAGAAGGTGAAAATAATGTGCCACTAGAAGGGGATGTTGGGACCATGGAATCCCATAAAAGCATAGATCAAAATATGGTTGAAGACAAAAGATCTCGAGTTTGCAAAGAAAGATAACAGAAACCCTAGAGTAACACCACACAAATATCTTGATAAATACGTGTTTACTGATCTACATGAAGTCTTTTTCTATGATTTTCCACACTTGTTGCAGGAGTGGATATTGAGGTTGAAGGATAACCATGCAACGAAATGGATCTGACAGTTAGAGTGGACCTTAGTTCAGATTGAGAAGTTACAGCAGGTGAACAACAAATTCACCTGCGTAGTAGATTTTTGGCTCGATAGTGTTGTAGCAAGCTTTATAACATAATTTGTAGTCGATACAACGAAGTTGTACAACGCAGCGGAGCAAGATTTTCTATGCAGGCCTCGAGGAAGGTATATCAGATTATTGTATAATTATATTAAGATATTGTTATATAACAAAGGTGTAATGACAATGGAGTCAAACAACTAAACTTCCTTGCGTGCATGGGGGAAGGGGGGAAGCACTGACGGAAATAGGAGAAATGTAAGGAGGAGGGGATAAAGGAAAGAAGGAGGAACCCTTGGACCCATTCATGATGGTCGACAACCAGATCAAGCAGATCATGGCAACATATGGAAAGACGTGGAGTGGAATACCCTACCAATACAAGGTGAACACCAAAAAGAGAGCTGTAGCTACGAGGGAAGGCTTGGAAAGTGATGAAGAAGAGGTAGAGGATCTTCAGGCTATGGAGAAGATTGAGGAAACCCTGCGAGCAACATATGAGAGGAAGAAGAGAGGTCCAAGAGCAGGAAGAGAAGGAAACAATCCTATCCATATCAATGTCAGTGTGGAACCCATAAACCCATGTGTGACTAATACACCAAAATGAACACCACCATTTAGACAACCAAATTTCAGGAGAAGGAAGACAGCAGGAAGTACATCTACACAAGGAACAACAACTGGAGGAGATAGTTCAGGAAGCACTAGTCAAGTATCTATACTGCAAGGAAGTAGTAGTTCAACAGTTAGAATGGTAGGACACGATCGCACCATCAGGTTACCAGAATTTAAAGGAGAAGCATCGGTGGACCCAAAAAAACATGTGTTTATCTGTGAAAATATTTGGGAAGAAAAACATATCACATACGAAGATACCAAACTTGTACATCTAGAAATTACATTAAGGAATCGTGCATTGGATTGGTATATGAGTTTAGCTACAAACAATCCACCAGGGACAACTAGAACAATTGCAGACATCAAGAAATTGTTGATAAATGAGTTTTAGAAGCCAAGTTAAGAGGATCAGTACATGAACGAGATGATAGAAATTAGACAGAAACCAAGAGAATCTGTATGGGAGATTGATTAGAGATTCAAGCGACTAAAAGGAAAATTGAAATATCTCATGATCGAAATGCAACATAGGCACCTGCTCGTCAATTCACTACTACCACACTTAAAATACCCATTGTGACAACAACGATTTCATACATAGGCAACGGATCTACAGGTAGCCCTACAACTGGAAGAAAACCAATATCAATAGAAGGATCTAGTCATCGAAGAGTTGAAGGAGGGTTTGAAGAACTTAATGTTTCAGCTAAACCAGAACAAAAGTAAGGACAAATGAGAAGTTGTTTGGTGTACCACATGCAGCATGGAAGGACACCACAAAAATGAATGTCCAACATTTTCACAATACATGGCCACAGGAATTCCAAATCTGTTACCAATAGAAGGACTATGGTGCGAAATATGTAAGAAACCGGGCCACGATCCATATCACTACCCAATGATGCAAAAATACCAGATAGTCCCAAAGAGTTCATATTGCAACCTTTGCAAGTCAGTGGGACATGATGACAAAGATTGTAGAACTATAGATTTTATGTGAGAGAGGACATCAGATGCATATAGGGTGCAGGAAAAAATGATGAATGGGCAAGCCACACCACATTTTAACCAAGTTCTATCCCCATACAACACTGTGCATCAACAGTATAATACTATGCAACAACCATTTAATATCGTGCAACCACAATACAACACAACACAACCTCAGTACAATATCGCGTAGTACAATCAAGAACCTCTATATAATGTGCCGAGAGGAGATCGAGATGGATACAGAGGTGGAGGATGAGCAAGAGGAGTTTTTGGAAGAGGTAGAGGACCATTGGCATGTCACAACTATCAACAACCAAGACACTATGCAAGAGAATGCCCACTTCCACCAACGACTTGTATGTATTTTCGTGCATCGGATCATGACATGGAAGAATGTCCTACGTTACTAGGGGAGATCCAGGAGAAAAGGAATCAGAACAACTAGAACATTCAGCGAATTGCATTGCAAGTGAGGGATGAAGGATGAAACATCAACATAGTTACGTGCGGAGGTGCTAAAATAGGAGACGACGCAGCTCAACAAGAGCTAGTACAACACCAGTGGGTGAAGAAGAATGTTGAACCAAGGAGACAATTTGACGTGCAGAACGAGAAGGAAACATTTAAACAAGAAAAACAAGAATTCTTGAAGAAAGACACCGCGTCAACTTCAGCTGTGCAGTAGATCAAGGAAGGGCCAGAGTACGAGATGCCTCCATTGTTGGATCATACCAAGGAAATGCAATCCTTTAGACAAGTAAGTGCAATCAAAAGCTTTTTGCAATCATGTCTAAAACTATTGAATGATCCATCCTCTGTCAAAATATTGAAAAATATATTAGAAAGATGTAGCATAGAGACAGAAGGAAAAATAGAACAAAAAACAGTCAATCACCTACATACAAGGAGAAGAACAAGTAGGGAGTTCAAGTTGAATGCCAACATCGAATATTTGAACAAGGGAGATATCATACCGGATCTAGGATTTGAAGTCAATGTATTACCCAAGAAGACATGGCAATGTATCAGAGAGCCCACATTAGGATATTCAACTGTTCAACTAAAACTAGCAAACCGACACAGAGTTCTGCCAATTGGCAAACTGAAAGGAGTAACAGTAGACTTGGATGGAGTGTGCACCAAAGAAAACTTCGAAGTGATTGAAATAGTGGAAGACACAACACCCTATCCAACATTTCTTGGCTTGGATTGGGCATTTGATAACCAACTTAAAGACACGAAAAATGACATTTGAGTCAGGAGAATATAGGATCATCGTGCCATTAGACCCATTAGAAGGGGAAAGGTTTGTAGAACCTACTTGCTTAGACTTAGAGGAAATCAACCAGTTGTACAAAACAACTGTGTGTGATGAGGATTATGTAAACCCAACTGCAGATGGGATACTCAGTTGGTGGAGCATTACTTCATGTGTGACAAACTCAGACACAAGTCTAGAAAACTGGCAACAGAGGCTACACGAAGTTTCCTCAAGAAGATGCGCAAGAATAGACTGCGCAGTAAGAGGGGTAGGTACGAAGATAAGGGAACCACCTAGTTTCCATGGAGTAAATGACCTAGAAGTATTCTTGGCATAGTATGAGCATGAAGTGTTAGACAATCATAGACTCTTAGCACTCAATATAGAACTCAAGGCCACACCTGCAATATGGAGGGGCAGACATAAAGAAAAAATCAAAGACTGGTATCAATGCAAGTAGTTACTGCACATAAGGTTTGGTGCAAAACAAAGAAGCAACTAGCAACATAAGTACTATGGACAGGGGGCACCAGTAGGACACTTGGAGAAGTGAATATCTCTATGGAAAATGACACCTCTAGAGGAATGGCCTAATCATTTCGTACATACCTTAGAAGGAATACCAACAAATTGGTATACAGACTAGGAACTATGAAGAGGAACTGTGAGCTGGACAATATTGCAACATAATTTTACAGTCACTTTCTCATTCGAGCATGAGAACCCAAACATAGACACAACACTTAAGAAGATAAGAGGAGTGATATTCATTAAGGAACCAAAAGTCAAACTCATAAAAGAAGAACAAAAACAAAACAAATAGACAGTGAAAGAATTGTTGTCATGCTACCATGTGTAGGAAGAAGCACCAGATGAAGATGATTCACGCGATATTCATATCAAAGAGGAGGAAGGCAAAAGAGAGGTGGAAGGTCCACCTCTGGAATCAAAAGTAGTTGTTGCGCCGATCAAAGTGAAGAAAGTCATCATTGGGACAATAGAGAACCCCAAAATGGCCAACATTGGAGACTATTGGGATGAGCAAACAATAGAAATCATAACAAAGTTACTACGCGAGTACATCGATCTGTTCCCTACAACATTTATAGAAATGAAGGGAATAGTGGGGGAGATAGGAGAAATGAAGATACCACTCAGAGTTTAAGCAAGAACGATCAGACAATGACCATACATACTAAACCCGATATATAAGCAGGAATTTAAAGGTGAGATCGATAGAATGCTTGAAGATGGAATCATAGAAGCTGTGGAAGAATCAGAATGGATAATGATTCGGATTTATGTAGGAACACAATGAAATACATAAATACACATAAACACAGATATGTAGCGGAAATAAGACTTCATTTCATTAACAACAAATGACTGAAATATGCTTACAGACAGAATGGAAATAAACTAGCTAGGGTACTGGTAGCTTATCGCTGAGAAGAGATGTGGCGGCTACTGGCCTTTGATCTGTCTTACAATGAGGCTCGAAGGCTTGCTATTATTCAGAAACAATGGAAAACCCTAAACATCCAAACACCTAACCCTAGGAGATGAAACGCCAAGACTGTGAGCCCCGTTTGGGTAAATTGGTACATCAACTTCCCGGGGACGTAACTTTGGCATACGATATTCGTTTGATGCGTTACATACCTCATTAGAAAGATCTATCCGAGGAACACAAATTTTGGGTGAGCAACATTGATCTACGATTCATATTTCTCCCCATTTTCTCAAAAAACGTCGTTTAGGGCCTCAAAATGGCTCCGGAAGTTCAGAACCTGAAAAACTGCTAAAAATAGTAAACAATGTGGAAACTAAAAAACTGAAAGAAGAAATGGTGGGGGTCCAAGTGGAATATGTGGGTGGACACCAATATCCACCTAGATCATTCCTCCCCCCTTAGGAAGCAATGGTCCCCATTGCATTGAGTTCCTCCATGAGATGAGGAAACTTCTGCTGAACTTGGTCCCTGGTGAACCACTTGCCTTGGTGAAGGCGTTGGCCTACTTTGACAACTCGATATAGCGTTATCCTTTGTTGTCGGGTGTGATTGATCTGTGTATCCATGATCTGATCAGTTGTGGCTTGTTCTATGCAGTTTGGATTTAACTATGTTGGTGTGAGTTGTTCTGCCATGTTGGATGTGTCTAGTAGAGGTGGAAAGTAGGGCCGAAGGTAGTCGACATTGAACACTAGGTGTAGGCCAAGGAATGGTGGAATGCTGAGCTCAAAGGCATTGTCCCATACAACCTTGGTGATGGTGTACAACCCATATCGGAGCAGGCAAATCTTGTAGTGGGGTCCATCATGGCGCTCCTTTTGCAAATGTAGCCACACTTTATCGCTCACCTTGAAGCTGTGTGGCACCCAATGTTGATCATGTCATTGCTTGTACTTAGCATTGGCTCTATCCAAGATGTCATGAACCTATTGGCGGATGTGTTGAATGCGCTCAATGAAGTTGTTTGCCTTTTCATCCTCGGAATGGACATGAGTTGAATCTTCCTAAGTTGCGACAAATGGCATGGCTACGTTAATGGGACATAGTGGCTAGAATCCCAAGCCCACCTGAAAGGGGATGTGGTTGGTTGAGTTATGGAGAGCCTGATTGTAGTTGTGTTGTAAATAGGGGAGGCTCTCACCGCATGGCATGGATGTTTGGAGTTGTACATGTGCAGAATGTGTACAATCATCCAATTGACAACCTCTGTCTGGCCATCAGTTTGTGGATGGAAAGTTGTGGACTTGGTGAGATTGGTGTCCAACATTGACCAGAGGCTAGACCAAAATGTACCGAGGAACCTGCCATCTCGATCTGAGATGATAGACTATGGGATCCAAAAGTGTACCCACACTCGTTCAAAGAAGAGTTTAGCAGTGGATTCTGCTGTGATATTCTTCTTGCAGGCCATCATAATGGACATCTTCAAGAATCTGTCAACGACCACAAAAACACAGTCATTGCCATGCTTAGTAGAAGGAAGGCCCGACATGTAATCCATAGAGATGGATTCCCAAGGTTGACTGGGGGTAGGAAGCAGAGTATAGAGGCCTTGCTTCTTGATGGTCAGTTTGGAAATGGCACAAGTAGTGTAGGACTTGATGTACTTCCTGACATCCTGTCGAAGGTTCGGCCAATAGAAATAATTTTGCAATACTGCCACAATTTTTTCGACCTCGAAATGCCCAGCGATCTGACTGTAGTGCGCCTCCCAAATCATCTTGGCATGCTTGCTTGAAGGAACACAAAGGTGTCCCAGGTGACATAGCAGGGCATCCTAGAGGTGAAAATTGGGAACTTGCTTACCCTCCAAGAGCGTATTGTAGGTGTGGCCGAATTCTAGATCACTTGTGTAGAGAAGCAGTCAATCAGAAGTCTCGAGCCCACAAGAGTTGAGCACAATGGTTAGCGCCACAATGGGTGGTCGGCTTAGGAAATCTGCAATATTATTGGTACTACCTTTCTTGTACTTAATGTTCAAATGAAACTGTTGCAGGTATGTGGACCACTTCTGATGGCGATTGTTTTGCAACTTCCCTTGTTTCTATATGAACTGTAGGGGTCGATGGTTTGTGTGGATGACTATTTCCTTTCCCAAAATGTAATGCTTCCATTGTTGGCAAGCCTGCATAATGGAATACATCTCTTTGTCATAAGTGGGATACTTATGGACTGTGTTAGAAAGTGTCTCACTGTGATATGCCATTGGATGCCCATGTTGAGTAAGGACTGCCCCAATAGCATAGTCAGAGGCATCTGTCTCGATATCAAATGGTTGTTGCAAGTTTGGTAATGTGAGCAATGGTGCAGAGCAGAGGCGATGCTTCAACTCCCTGAATGCCCTTTGTTGAGATTCAGACCAAAAGAATTTTTCTTTCGCTCCTCCATTGGTGACTTGACTCAAGGGCCAAGTGATATGAGAGAATCCTAACATGAACCTGCGGTAGAAATTGGCAAGACCCAAAAAGTTGCAGAGCTCTATTAGGGTGGTTGGGGCTGGCCAATCCCAAATGACTTGGATCTTTGTTGGATCCACATGCACCCCCCTCTCATCAATAATGTATCCCAGATATTGAACTTGGGTCATGCCAAAAGTGCATTTCTCCAAATTGGCACACAACTTGTGTTGCTGCAATGTTTGGAGGACCTATCGGATGTGGTGGAGGTGCTCTTCCCAAGTCTGGCTGAAGATCAGAATGTCATATAGGTACACCACTACAAATGAGTTGGTGAATGGCTACAAGATGTCTTCCATTATCCTCATGAAGGTTGCAGAGCCATTCGTCAACCCGAAAGGCATGACCAACCATTTGAAAAGGCCCTCCTTGGATTTGAAGGCAGTATTCCACACATCAAAGGGTTTGATTGGTACCTGGTGATACCCAGACTTCAAGTCGATCTTGCTGAAATATTTTTCCCCCTTGAGTTGGTCCATAAGGTCATCAATCTATGGGATCGAGTACCTATTCCGGATAGTGATCTTGTTCAGTGCCCGATAGTCAATGCAGAGTCTCGAAGTCCCATCCTTCTTCTGCACCAACACGATCAGGCTCCCACAGGGTGATAAACTCGGCTGGATGTGACCTTTCTTCAACAACTCCTGAATCTGCCTCTTGATTTCTTCATTCTCCAGAACAGAGCATTGATAGATTGGTCCATTGGGCAGTGGTGCACCTGGGGTCAGATTGATGGGGTTCTTGACCTGGCAGTGTAGAGGCACCCCTACAGAGGAGGTGAAGATGTCCTCGTAGGAGGTGAAGATGTCCTCGTACTCCTCCATGACCTTATCCATCTATTTTTTTCGTGTAGAGGGGACCTGTCTGGAGGTCATGGCCACAATCTTCTTCTTTCCCTGAGGGTGGATCATCAGGAAAATAAATTTCCTGGTTTTGGAAATGAGCTTACTGCATTGTTTTGCAGTAACCAAAGAGATGGTGGTAGGTGGTGCTATCTTTGGTATCCTATACAACTTATTTCCCAAAGTGATAATAACAGCACGAGGCCTGGACTCATACACAACATGTCGCTTCCACAAGTATGGTTGGCCTAATAATACATCAGAAACATCAAGAGGAGAAATGTCACATAATACCTCATTCATGAAGGGCTTGATGTTGTAGGGAAGGTGACATTGTTGGCTGACGCGGAGGTCCTGTCCTCAATGCAACCACCCGATAGTGTATGGTTGTGGGTGTGTTGTGGTCAGCAAGCCCAACCGCTTCACGACCTCTACCGAGATGAGGTTCTTCTAGCTCCTATTGTCAATAATGAACTGCAACGGGAAACCCTTTACCCACATCTTGGAATGGAAGAGATGCTCTGCCTCTTATGGGTGTTCTAGTTCCTCCTTCTAGATCTTCGTGGTGGAAACAATGGTGTTGGGATCTACATCGATAATCTGCTTGCCCCTATCATTCCCCTTTTCAGGTATTGGTTCAGAGTCAGAGCATGCATCCGATTCAGAAGCCTTCAGCTCGGCTACCAGTGACTGCTTGGCCCGACACTCACTTGTGTTGTGGGTGGAGCTCTTGTGGAACTCACACCACTTCCCCATGTCCTATTTTAGCTTGATGGTGTTGTTCTTTGCTTATGGATTTGGTGGGTTGTCCTGGGCCACCTCGCCTTGTCTTGGTCCTTTGTTCTATGTTTTGGGGGTACTTTTCCCTTGCTTCTGATTCACAGACCCAAAGTCTCGCTTCTTCTGTTTGAACTTCTGCTCAATCTTGGTAGCATATCGATATTCCGCACCAAGCGAGGAGATGTCGAGGAACTCCATTTCCTCCTGAATTTATTTGTGCAAACAACTGTGATACTTTAACACCAAATGTTTCTATGAATATTTGATACCCAACTTTGTGTGTAGGGTATGAAACAGATTCGTTAGCTCATGCACATCTTGGTCCCTTTGCTACCGCAGCGTAGTCCATTGTATGTATTTGTCCTCATAGCTCCCCATGGGATAATATTGTTCCTTGATGAAGTCTCAAAAAAATTCCAAGTGGGTGCGACTGAGAATAGAGAGGGTTCCCCCTCGCCTTGTTTCTCCTAGTAGGTTTCCCACTAGTCCTTGACATGGGGGGTGGCTTTGAGGAGTGCAAAAATAATCCTTTCTCGGTTGGAAAAGTCATGAACCGAGAAATATCCTTCTAACAGACTCAACCATCTATCTACGACATCTGCATCTATTTGTCCCTCAAATATGGGAATTTCAAATTTTACTTGTACCTTAAAAGGAGTGGCACCTTCAGTGTGGCTGTTGGATGTAGATGTGCCGACAGTGGGAATCCGTTGAAGGATCTGGGCAAAGTTTTCCATCATCGCATTCCTTTGTTTCTCGAGGGCATCCTTGAGCAACATTTTGATAAAGATCTCTTGCTCCCTCATATTTATTTTCTTTCCCCATGGGCTATTGTAAAGGTTTGCAAGGCTGATCTTGCAAAGGTTCCATAAGATCGAGCCCTAACTCCTTATACCCCAACCTCGTTGGGGACATGCACAGAAGGATCGAGAATGAGTAGATTGATCTGATACCATTGATCTAGATTTATGTAGGAACACAATGAAATACAACAATACACATAAACGCAAAGATGCAACGGAAATAAGACTTCATTTCATTAACAAAAAATGACTAAAATATGCTTACAGACAGAATGAAAATAAACTAGCTAGGGCATTGGTAGATTATCTCTGAGAAGAGATGTGGTAGCTACTGGTCTCTAAACTATCTTACAATGAGGATCGAAGGCCTGTTATGATTGAGAAATAATGGAAAACCCTAAACATCCAAAGACCTAACCCTAGAAGATGAAACGCCAAGACAGTGGGGCTCTGTTTGGGTAAATTGGTAAATCAACTTCCTGGGGACATAACTTTGGCGTATAATCTCTGTTTGATGCGTTACATACCTTGTTAGAAAGATATATTCAAGGAATACAACTTTTGGGTGAGAAACATTGATCTATTATCCATGTTGCTCCCCCTTTTCTCAAAAAAACGTCGTTTAGGGCCTCAAAACGGCTCCGGAAGTTCAGGACTTGAAAAGCTGCTAAAAATAGTAAACTGTGCAGAAACTGAAAAACTGAAAGAAGCAATGGTGGGGGTCCAAGTGGAATAGGTGGGTGGCCACCAATATCCACCTGGATCAGATAAGCCTGATGGTATTTCAGGAGAAAAAACAAGGTGAGATAAGAATATGCATCGACTTGAGGAAATTGAATGATGCATGCCTACATGACCCGTTCCCCACACCTTTCACTGATGAAGTGATGGAGAACGTAGGAGGAAACAAAGTTTACTCATTCACTTATGGATTCTTAGACTATCAACAGATTAAGATAGCATAGGAAGAGAGATACAAGACCACTTTTTCTATGGAATGGGGATCCTACTAGTACACAGTCATGCATTTTGGACTGAAGAATGCACCAGCAATATTCTCCAGAGTAGTCATAGTTGCATTAAAAGAATTTATCCACCAGTTTCTAGAGGTATACTTGGACAATTGGACAGTCTATAGTCTATTGAAATACCATGTATAGGTCTTGCGGATAATGTTAGAAAGATGCAGGCGGTGCCAGATATCATTAAACATCAAGAAATGTATTTTTGGAACACCGTTTGGGATACTATTAGGCCATATATTATGCAAACAAGGTTTACTAGTAGACCCTGCAAATATTGCAGTAATCGTTAACCTTCCGCCACCAAAAATAGTTTGATAACTAAGGGAAAAATTGGGACACACCGGATACTACAAAAAGTTTATAAAAGGGTACATGCAAATCACTACGCCAATGGAGAAACTGTTAAGTAAAGATACAAATTTTCAGTGGAATGAAGATTTCCAACACAAACTAGATACATTGAAAGAAAAAATGGTCATCGTGCCAATACTAGTATTTCCATACTGGGAGAAGAAATTCCACGTACATGTAGATGCATCAACCATAACACTTGGAGCTATTTTGGTGCAACAAGGAGCAAGAGATTTAGATCATCCTATAGCATTCACGAGTAGAAAACTATCAGAATCATAGAAGAACTATAACACTACAGAAAGGGAAGGCCTAGCTATGGTCTACGTACTGTAGAAATTTAGACATTACTTTTTGGGAAAACATTTTAAGATGTTCACGGATCACTCGGCCCTTAAATACCTAGTCAACAAGCTAGTGTTGGGGGGGAGAATCATTCGATGGTTACTACTGTTTCAAGAATTTGTTTTTGAAGTAATAGTCAAGCCAGGGAAATTGAATGCATGACCTGACCACCTATCAAGGGTCACAAATGAAGAGGAACCTACAAGTTTAGAGGACAACTTTCCAGACGCATAGTTATTTCCAGTTGAGATTGCTAATGAATAATTTGCAGACATCATCCAATACTTGAGTACAGGTACTACACCACAGGAATATAACATTGCGTAGAAGAAAAACTTGGTAGTCTGGGCTGCAGACTATTAGTTCATCGCATGACACTTATACAAAATTGGCGCAGATACCATCTTGCAAAGATATGTGCTATAACATGAAAGACCAAGGGTTTTAGCAGAATACCATGAGGGAATAGTAGGAGGACATTACACAGGAAAATATACTATGCATAAGGTATTACACGTAGGACTATGGTGACCAACCATTCACAAAGATTCAAAAGAGTATTGCCAGAGATGCGATGTTTTTCAAAGGGTTGGTAAACCCAATAGAAAGGACTAGATGCCACTACGACCACATGTAACATTGTAGGTATTCGAAAAATGGGAAATAAACTTTGTGGGACAAATTAACCCACCAACAAAGAGGATAGGAGCAGGGTACATTATCACTGCAACAGAATACCTAACAATGTGGGTGGAAGTAGAACCAATCAAATATTGCAGCGCAAAAACAACAACACACTTTCTATTTGAACAAGTAATCACTAGATTTGGTTTCCCAAGAATTTTGATGAGCAACCAAGGCACTCACTTCATTAACAACACCATCAAGGCTATGACTGAGGAATTTGAAGTCCACCATCAAAAGAGCACATCATATCATTCGCAAGAAAACAGAACAGTAGAAGCATTTAACAAAATCCTGGAAAACACACTAACAAAAATATGTAATGTCAACAGGGATGATTGGGACCTCAAAATAACGACAGTATTGTGGGCATACATGACCACATGAAAAATGTTGGCAGGACACACACCATTCAGATTGGTATATGGAAAAGAAGCAATGGTGCCATTAGAATTTCTGGTACCCAGTCTATGCATAGCATGGATTACAAACATGACATAATGAGGCGCAGTACAGGACAAGTTGAATCAATTGATGACCATGGAGGAAGATTGGATCCTAGCGGGCATCCACCAATAAGTTCAGAAAGCAAGGGACAAAGTTTGGCATGACAGACATATCAAGAAGAAAACATTCAAGGCAGGAGACTTAGTACTGATGTATGATAGTAAATCCATTCAACACCCAGGAAAACTTAGAATGCACTGGTTAGGGCCGTACAAAGTAAAAACTGTCACAGATGGGGGAGTTGTATAGTTAAGGGACTTAGAAGGCACATAACTCAAAGGAATGATCAATGGGAGTCGACTGAAGCTGTACATGGACAGTTGACCACTGACAACTTGAAAGTCATCGCAAAAAAAAAAAAAGGATATCAAACGGTACCAACAGAGGTACAGTGCACTGAAAGGAGAAGGAGCACACACACTAGGAATATGATCCCGACGAAGACAAGGCCAATGGTCAGTGCAACACGAAAATAAGCGGGAAAGGTGAAGATGATAAAAGAAGTGTTAAGTGATGGAGGCTAGCGGAATTGAATGTCAGAAACCACTGACAAGATGTTGCATTAATCGTGCCAAATGGAGACGTGAGGGAACGTAATGGTGAGTATGAAGGAACCAGAGGTTAATTGAATCCATAATAAAGGTAACATATTCAACAAGCTTCACATGATGCCCATACAAAGAAAGGACGTGACGAGCAAAAATCTTATTGCGAAATTGAAAGAGGTAGAGAGTGATAGAGAATACGAAGCACAGAGTGAAGTTTACATAGGTTGAAGAAGCTACTGAGCTCGACGGATGATCAAATTTTTCCACCATGGCATGACCTAAACAAGGGGAACTGAGCTAGATAGCCAGACAACCCAGAGTTAGGACTAAAGCACAAATGAAATCACAAGTAAGCGAACAACAACCGCCATAAGTCATCAATGTGGATGAAATCCCATCACCAGACACTACACTAGGAAGCCCAACACTCGTGATAGAAGAATCCCAACAGACAACACCTATGGGCATGGACATCAATAGGCAAGAAGAGGAGCAGGGCCAATAGAATGAGGACACAGACAATCAAGTGAAACTAGGAAACCATGAAGCAGCCCCGAGAGTCAATGGGATGACTCCAAATCAGGAAGAAGAAATCGAGCCAGAGGAATCACAGACAACTGAGTCGGAACACCCATAGGAGGGAGTAATGGAAGATGTCACTATCCAACCATAACAGTATGCTGAAGAACGACCAATGGAGGTTGGAACCTTGATTCAGCCACCACCACAAAAGGAAAAGCATAAGGTACCTAGGTCACCACGTAGACAACCTGCCACAACAATTGTTTTTTCGCGCATACTAGAAGGGGTACAGGTAAAAGCAGATTTGTTAGGTTATGTAGAGAAACTAAAGTACTTAGACCATCATGTAACTGACATAGACAAGTTCCCAGAGTTCGCCAAGCAAGTTTACCTATAGATAGTGGGTGTAGATCCCTTCGAGGAACCGATTCATCAACCAATCCAATGGGTAGTAGGACTGGAAAAAACTGGGATTTTAGGTCTCTTGGACCTATGACACTTTGGCAGAGGATAGTATGCAAACAATTGCATCAAGCAAATGATGGCGGTCACACATGGTGGAGATTTGTGGTTGGACAAGATCGTCTCAATAGACGTAGAGCTCATTGTGTACATCACAATGTTGCCATCACGGGGCATGGATCTCGCATAGTTCCTTGAGGATAAAACAAAGGAGAAAGCACTCGATGAGGAGATGAAAAAGAAATACGACACTGAAAGGGGGACGCATGGAATCATTATCAAACGTATCAGTGACATCGTGACAAGAATGGCCACAAAAATTATGGTCTGCAAGTTGCTTAGAAAATGATGCAAGGAGGAAGTCCTGACTGGGGTTGTCATAGCTATAGAACAATTTGTCGAGGGCACCACGATCAATTGGGCTCCTTATATTTTGAATTTGTTTCTATATGACTACAAGGATGTGCAGGATCTGTGGACATAATTTCACTATTCATGGTTAATCATGCTGATAGGCATTATGGGATGGAAGTAACCGAACTATGTATTCTTTGCCACCAGACCCAAACGCAATCATGGAGTGAGATACTTATCACTTGGAGTCAATTTGGACGCCAAGAATAGAAAAATGAATGCAACCATATTCGAAGGATATCTTCGCGACCTACAGGAGACCATCACCAACATTTGAAGGATAACACTGTAGGCCGTTGCAAACTATCAGGGCATAGCTAACTTCAAGGCCACTAGACATGCGATGTGGATCTAGGTACAGAAGGACCCCAACAAACAATGGATACAACTGTGCTATTGCATCATGAAGGGGGACATATAAATGACCATCAAGGATTGGGAAGATGAATGGATTATTCCAGTCCTCATTAGAGACATACCTAGAGGGGTAGAGGAGGAGGAGGCAAGGTTGGAACATACACATATTGAGGAGGTAGGGCAGGAACAGACACAACCCTAGGAAGTCACCGTGCCCAAGAAACCAAGGACATGCTAGACCAAACCAAAGAAGAAGAAAGGGGGGACCTCCAAGACAGGATTCCAGATGGGGAAGAAGATCAATACACAGGAAACCCAAGTACAACAGAAACAGGATGAGGCAGCACAAGGGACTACACCAATTCCTACTCCACAAGAACTAGGCCTGACTAAGCACCCAGCCAATCAGACGGGGGGTGCACACAAGAAGATGAAGGCACATATAACACCTCCATAATACAAGATCATGAAGGATGATGCAAAAATGATAGCCCAAGTGGTTCAGGATCACACATTCAAGGATTTTGAGAATACTACATGCCAAAGGGACATAATGGAAGAAGAAATGGCAGATATGTGACAGCTCCTCAGGTATATTGGGGAAGTGCAGGCAGCCGATAGCAACATTGAAATGGGCTTGTCAGCATCATAGATAGGAGGATAACCTAAAGCAAACGAGTGTGATACAGTCCAGACAATACCACAACCAAGTGAAACATTTCACGTTACACCTAGCATGCTATGCATGGACGATATCGTGGGGTCTACACCCCTGAAGGATTTGGCTCAATTGTAGTTGGTATTGCCGCGGATACCAACCAAGGCCGTACATAAACGGTAGGTCAACATTACACAAGAGGTACAGTCTCATGCATGCACAGACACAACTAAACTGTAGCAGTTAAAGGATAAACAAGACGAGTTGGAATTGATATTTGAGCAGGTGAAGCTCGAGACCAAAGAGGAGAGGGAATGCCTGAAGGGATTGGATCAGAAAGTAGTCATAGCCTACGAGAAGATTCCAAAGACCGCGCAGGATATCGAACCCACAATGACAGAAAAGATTGATCAGATTGTGCAAACAATCAATGAATACCAACATGAGATCGAGAATCTCTGTGAGTATCTCACACCTACCACTCCACTGGAGGTAAGGGTACAAAGGAAGTAGGAGGCAACAGAGAAGATACATGAGATAAAACGACAGGTCTACACAGTAGATGACTTGTTCGACAAAGTAGCACAACTCTGGAAGAGGCTAGAAGAGGATCAATAAGTCTAGCAGTGGGACCAGGAAGAAGAAAGGATAAGCGTAGCTATTCAAGACCTAAAGTAGAAGCATAAGACAATGTCAATCACAGACTGCATCAAAGGGGTGCAAGACATGAAGAAACTACAGGTAGAACTCACCACTACGTAGATGCAGAAAAAGGAGCATCAGGCTCAAATTGAACCTCTCTAGGAGCAAGAAGCGAAAGTTATTGCATGGGCAAAGGAAGCCAAGACATATATGGCACAGACCTAGGCATAGTGTGAAAGGTTGATCAACGACGAGATTGCAATACATGCATTTAACGCACTCAAGGAGAAGACCGCGCAGGCTTCAACATAAGCAGCAGAGCTCATGGAGAAGTTCCAAGCGATCTCCAGAGAGATCGACGACGTGCACAAAGGTTAGGTGGCTCGGGACGAGCCACATGTCAGTGTTGGGGTCCTGTTGGAAGCAGGCCAAAGTGGAAAGAAAGGTTATTTTGGGAAGGAAGGCATGCACGAGGAAAGCGAAAACTAGAAAGAAGAGCAGCATGCACGCATGCATGGAAGACCTAACGACGTTAGGGTTAGGGTTTTTGAAATACATTGTAACGAATGATGAGCCATAAATGTATAAATATAGATACCTAGGTCTCATAGAGAGAGATCAGAGTTGGCAGAGAGAGCTAGAGACATATATAATATAGTGTATCGAGTTGTAATACATTGAGATACAACCTAATTTTGTAATTTGTTGAGATGGAGAGGAGGAAGGAGGGTAGATCTTGAGGGTTAGATAATAGGATGAGGAGCGTGGTGCGATCTAGTTCGCCTCATAAGAAATCTTGACTCGACTGAGAGGAGTGTAAAGCATGCAGCATTGTAGTTTTGGAACTGCTATAATAGAAGATCTTAAGAGCCAAATCTTTGTGGACATAGCCCAGGGGGGTGAACCATGGTAAAACCTGTGTTATATGATTGAATGCATGTGTTTCCTTACTGTTCATAAGTATATATTAGTATGTTGAATTAATGAAGGTTGTTATATTCCATGCACAATCATGAATGATAGTATATTTCTTTAATAATTTAAATAGAACTCTCAGAGCACACTTCTCAGATCTCCAGTCAATCCTGGACTACAAACACTTGAGTATTGCAGTCACCCATTAAGACTATCTCGAGTGAGACTGTGCAGTGCACTTTGTGTGCTGCATTGCCTTCTGGTTTACCAAAAGGGCCAATAGTTTTAGAGGCTTTGTTGGAATCACAATAGACATGAACCCTGGGTCAATCAAGTTAAGGATATAAACTCAGATACTCAACCAACAAATGATATCTTCTAAACACGGCCTAGCCTTTAGCTCTTTTACCGTGGCTAATATTCTTTTCCAAAATAATTCCATAAAGCTTGACTAAAATCAGGCTAATCATAATGGTCCTATAATTAGAGGGAATGTTTCTATCCCCACTTTTAAAAATAGGAACAATGAGGCTTTAGTCCAAGGTTTAGGGAAGCCATGCTTGACTACTAACTTGAAGAGCTTGTGTATGTGAGGGATAAGGATAGGCCCTCCGATTTTAAAAATTTCAGCTTGGTAACCTTCAATGTCCTTAAATTTCCTATTTGCAAGTTGCTTAACCCCGAACTCTATGTCATATAAAGAAAGAATTGCATCCTCTATAGGGATAATTGGAATGGTTTCCATGGCATTAGGGAACTCGTAAATACTTTTAAGGTAGGAATTCCAGTCCCTTAAGGGAATCATATTATTTTCTTTAGTATTGCAGTTTAGAATTTGGCTCCAGAACTTCTTAGGATCCAGCTTAGATAGTTGTGAAAGCTGCTCTTGCCTTTTATTGATATAGTACCTTTTTTTCCTTTTAATTAGGGATTTGTACGTATTGATCTTATCGAGTTTTAAGGACTCATTAGAAGCATCTCTATTGGCTTTCCTAGCAATTTTACATTATTTATCATACCGAGGGTTGGTCGTTCTATTATTCTTTTTAGAGGACACCTCGAAAGAGAACTTGTTAATAAAAGTGGAAAGGGTAGTTGTAAAATTATGATAGAGTTCTTCAATGTTGTCCTTATAAGTTAGGAGATGTAATTTACTATTTAAA
>JASDQU010515061.1:145947-175879 GCA_032191745.1 Picea mariana | reverse complement strand
AGTTTCACACTATCCTAAGTCCTACCCACCTCAACACATCCTAAAACATCATGTCTCACAACAAATTAAATCAACGGAGGTGAAATTTTCTGGACCCCCCCTCACCATTCGAAGTTTAACGAGAGGGGGGGGTCCGGAAAAGTTGTTTCACATAAACCACCCTTGGATAGGTGTTGCCCCCACACACCAGTGGACCCCCCCAAAAAAAACCACTTGCCACCTCAGGGGGGTCCGGAATACCACCTTCCCGAAAATAAAATCGCTTTTCCCATTTTCACTTTTTTTTGCCTGTTCAGCATGTCTTCGTCCGAGGCCGTTTCTGGGCAAATGAAAATGAATGTTTTAAACCTGAGAGAGGTTTTTCTCCATAACAGCCTGAAGAAAAAAAACCTCTCTCATTTTTTTCACAGGTGCCATGAGCAGGGATAATCGAAGCTGCCTTTCAGCCTCTTTTTTTGGATTTTCGATTTTTTTGTTACAGTCCCGATCTTGCATTAGCTATTACGACCAGTTGGAGGCGAATTTGGCGAAACCGAAGGAGTTTTTTATCCAACACATGCCCATCTACAATAACCTCCTTCATTTTTTTCCCAGGTGTCAGCGTTGAAGAGAAACAGATGTYTGTTCARACCCCTTTTTTGCAGAAATTAGGCTCGTCTTTCATGGCASGCAGTTCCAGATTTTGGGGGATTCGTGGATATTTTTGGCCGAGGCGGTTGAATCCAACTTCCAAAACTTATGGGGAGACCTCTCCTATTTATAGAGATGATTTTTAATGTAAAAKGGTTGATCAGTCAGGGACCATGATTTAAAWTCTTGTAWMAGAGCTCACAGAGCCAGCTGTATTTTTCATCAATTCAAATAATACAGTCGCAGCAGTTACAGGATTCTTGTGTCAAATTCATTGATGAAGTTTTTTCTCATTGTGATTTTGTTTTCCTCTGTTATCATATGTGTTTGTCTTCTCCATTGTTTCAAAGAGATTTACAATCAGGATTTGTGTAAAAACACCTTGTTCCCAGTTTAAAGCAATCTCAATGTTTTCCACTAAAAGTTAAACGCAGAATTCTTTACTACTCTATCTTTAACTTGACCTCTTAACAATTTTCCCCCTCTGCCATACCCCAAGCTTATGAAGAATCCAGTGATTTTCCTACCTTGCCCTGTAAGGCTGTCTGTAGGATTTGTTTTTTTATTAAATCTCAGATTGTGACTCCATTGCCCATGGTTCCTCTTCGCTGCACCTACCCAACTCAGAAACTTATCCTATTCTGCATAGCTAGCCTAATATTCTCTTCAAAAAAATTTATATCAGATAGAGAGATCCCTCTCTGAGTCTTGGGGGGCTAGATCCAAGACTCGAAGTGGTTTTGATGTTGCCTCTGTGACTACCATCACAGCCTTGGGCAAATTACAGAGTGCTAACAGGTTGCACTTTGTTTAGTGTCGGAGGAATGGCCAAGGGTGGGGAATGGTCCACTCTCAAAAATCATGACAGTTATTCTTTCTTGCTTGAGAAGAATAGTCTAGATAGATCATCATTGATGTTTGACCTTCTGAGGGCATATGCTCTTCCAAGATCTCACAGATGTGAGTGGAAGAATGGCCCAGATGATTCAGTTTATATCATAACATTGTTTTTGTGCAGGTTGATATCAGATGATTGTTATGAAGACTGTATGTCTCTAGACAGTAGATGTATACTAATGTGGTGGATGTGTTCCACTGTTTGTGACTATACATCACTGATCAAGTACATGTGTGCTACTTGGTGTGGTAGTGTACCACTGGATTGTAGTTGTGTACTACTATGGATAGACATAGTTGTGTTCTACTGAATGATATTGTTCTGATTGCCTTGAAGACTATCATCAATGTTGAAAATGATTATCAACTAGATGGATGATCAATGGACAGAGATTTCCCAGATGGAAAATGGTTCAGGACATTTATTCTTCTAGGACATATGTCCAGATTAGAATAATGGCTCTTTTGTCACTCTATGGTGTGAGTGACTTATCCAGCATCATGTCTAATCACTCAGATGGAGTATGGTTTCGAGAGATGATGCAAGTGATGACACTGATGGTGATGATGGTGCTCATGATCTAGTCACGAGATAGTCTATACAACTATGTTGATGTTACCGGGTGAATGGTATGTGTGTGCTCAAGACCATTACCTTTAATACCTCCCTAGCTAGGAGGGAGTGTTGATATTATGGTAGCTGCGGGAGGTATTTACCTCCACGTGTAAATCTAACGAGAATGGAATATTCTGGGAAGCAAGAAGAAACCGTAATGAGTTGGCTAATAACCCTAGAAGACAAGTCGGCTCAAGAGGATAATTTGTATTAGGTTATTAGCCTCCAAGAGAAGAAGTCAGACAGAAGAAATATTATATACTAAGTAAATAGGAACCCAGAATGAGAAGTCGGCCTAGGCAGTTAGCCAGAATGAGTATAAATACAGGAAGCCAGTCTTCATTCTGGCAGGCATTCTTAGAACAGTAGAAGCAGCACTTGTGCGCACTGCAGTTGCCCAGTTTGTGCGCAAGTTTGGAGGAAAGTTGTCGTTGCAACTAGTAGATTTCGGTTTTGGCTTGGACTATCCCTTGGTTATGGTTTGGACTATCTAATCAGCTCTTATTTGATGCGCTATCCTTGGAGAAAGGTGTGCTACCCTTTGTTTGGCTATCTAGCCTAAGGTTTGCTTCCAGAATGATTCTTTGTCAAGGTTAAGGTGCTCGGAGGGTGGCTTCGGCCTATGGTTGGGTGACAATAGTGATATTGTCAATGGTAAAGCGAGCACATCCATTATATTCTAAAAAATTATTCTCCCTATCAAGGTCAAGGTGCTGGGGGGTGGCTTCGACCTATGGTTGGGTGACAATAGTGATATTGTCTATGGTTAAACGAGCACATTCTAACACTTTTTACGTTGATCATGTCCTCCTTTCCACACCTCTTATATAGAGGGAGTGTTGATGTTTGTACCATCGAGTGGGTACTTCCACATTGGCTTGTGTCTAACATGTGGAGGTCATCATTAATACCTCTCAAAATTTTGGAAATTCACTTTAATTGAAATAATTATTAAAGTGAATGCCATTTTATTAATTTAATGAAATGTTGAAGTTATTAGCATTAGTGAATTAAAAAAATATTAGCTATTGATCTCAAATGAGGTGAGATCTAATCTCAACCGTTGATCACTTTGGAGATTAAGGTTAGAGTATAACTCGAGCTTATAAAAGGCAGCTAAGGTGAGAGGAGAAGACACATTTATTGGATATCTATTAGAGTTAGTAACTCATAGAGAGAGAAAAGGACTTTTTCTTAAGGAATGAATCATAAAGTACTGTGATTCAAGGAGATATCAGCATAGGTGGAGAAGGACTTTCATCTAGAGATCAATTCCAAAGGAGGAAAAAGGGCAAGAGAACAACAACAGACAGATCTAGGTAACAGGACAGTCGCAAGACAGATATGGGAAACAAGCAACAAGGACAGTCGTAGGTACGAAGCATACAAGATCGCAAACAACGTCGTATGTGTGAGCCAATTAGCTCAAACGCGTACATACGTGTAAGTATCTAAGGCGCATACATATGCATAAGGCAGTTATCACAAGCACATACATACGTGCGAGACAATTATCACATGCACATGCATACACGCAAGACAAGTGCTCAAGGCATGTACATACGCGTTGAGGAGGGGGCAAAGGGCGCGTACAAATTCATATAGGCTACAGATACAGGGCTATACAGGGGCAATCTACAACAAAGAGTTTTTCTAGGTTTATTGTAATTGTGTTTTTCCTCAGTGGGCCATTTTCCCAGTAAGGGAGCCCTTGTAAGCTTGGATTCATTATTACTGAAAAGTTGATTTGAAGGGTAGAATTTTCTATGTGTTGTGTGAGATTTGTTTTCTAGATTGCTTCCACTATTTTAATTATACCAATCAATATAACTTATTCAGTGAGTTGTATTTTTCAACAAGCAAATCACTAGGAAATAACTTATCTAGGTGTTGGGATTAGAAAATTAACATGGAGCATATAATGTCTTGTAAACATCGGAGATATTAGCAAGGATGGAGCAATTTGGTATATAGATCCCCTTTTCATCCTCTACCCCATACCCTACTCATTAATCCCAATTGTCGACATAGACAATACCAACTTTCTCTCATAATCCCCCTAGTTCTCAAGGACAAGAGAGCATTACTGGATTTTCCACCTCTAGGAGATCATCAACCTTGAATTTTAGAAGATCTTCCAAGTGTATATCTTGATTACCAAATAGGATAGATCAATATCAATGACTTCACATGATATATAAGTTTGGTCATCCTTAAACTTGGAACATAGATTAATGGCAAATCTTGTATTTCAAATTTCAAATTTCATATTGTCAAGTGATCTAGTCGTGTATTTCTTTTGTGGCATCATTTCTTTTAATTGTCTTTGCCTTAAAGACTATACTATTGTAAAGGGTTTCTCCATTATAGATCTACCTCCATTTCTGGTAGAATTGTTTTTTATTAACTTTATTTTTCTAGATTTAGGGAGGGCATTCCTTAGGCACTCTTATCTCAATATTTTATTTGATATATTTTTGGGTCCCTGTGACCTATTTTAGTTAGTTGGTTGACATTCTTATTTTCTTCCTTATGTCTATCTTTGCTTCTTTCTAAGCATTCTCTCAATATTTGTTATAATACACACAAAATAAGGATGTATAGTTAAGCACTCAAGTGGTATGTCAACATCTAAAAATCATTAATAACTATTTTATGTGATTAATGGATCATTTTGTTTGTAAAATTGTAATTTAAGTACTTTATTTTTGTATTGGACCAAGTGGAGTCTCTCTTAGTGTGATATCATTTTGTAAGAGAACTTGTATGATTATGTTTTGGTTGCTCGTGCTTTTGGTTTATTTAATGTATCTTTTTCATTACACCTTGTTGTGCACAATAACATTTTGTTTTTCCAAAACTTTTCATTTCAAGGAAATAATATATAAAATTATTCATCAAAAAGATCTCAAAAAGATTGCATAGGGCATGAGCTTGAGAGAGTCATTATATGATAACAATGCTATAAAAACAAATACCACTAAGTTATTACCAAGCCAATTGGATTCTCAATGTGGAGTAGTTTCGTCATTTTATGTTAATAGAGCATGAGATCCCAAATAAACCATATCCAACCTCTCTTAAAGAAGGGAAGGAAACTACTTTATCAATATCCAACATCGATGAAAATCCATCCTTAGATGACTTGAATCTTCAACAATGAGGCATCTTACCCTATAAATCTCCATAAAAACCAACCTAGATTGCCTCAACGAAATATATCCCAAAAAAATCATTAACCCTAAGCCTCCTAAAATATGAAAAATTGTGGTATTGACCCCTTGCTCTACATGTTACTACGATGGATTTGTTTTGGCATGAAAACATGGTTTATAAAAAATGAAACGTGAGTAGGAAGAATTGGCATTATATTATTTTCCCTAGATTACAAGCCATGTGATCACATAATAAGTTTGGAATATGATGATGAAAACAATGAATGAAAATAGGTATGAAGAAAAAGAAAACATTCAGGAGGAAAACTTCCTTATTGAATAAAAAGAACATCACATAATAGTTAATTCTAGGACATAATAGAATTGAACTAAGACCAAAAAAAAAAAAACTATTGAAAAGTGTAGAATAGCAAGAGTGCACATTCTTGATCATAATTAGTATTATTGTCTTAAAAAGTAATATGAAATTTTCACATTATGTCATACATTATAAATTGCTTCATCTATTTGGATCATAGGATAAGGAACTATATTATGATTTTTTACAAATTTTATTGCACTGAAAAAACTAAAAAGAAGATGTGCATATAGCATGGAGCAGAAGAGATCTGAAATTTTCACATTATGTTATACATTATCAATTGCTTATCTATTTGGATCATAGGATAAGGAACTATATTATGGTTTTTTACAGATTTTGTTGCACTGAAAAAAACTAAAAGAGAGATGTGCCTATAGCCAGGAGTGGAAGAGATCTTCATGTTCAATGTATCTATAAATATTATTAATAAAATAATATAAAAAATAAATAAATAAAAAATTGTTTAATGTTAAAAAAGTAAATTAAAAAATTGATTTTATAAACAGGAGTGGAAGAGATCTTCATGTTCAATGTATCTATAGATATTATTAATAAAATAATATAAAAAAAATTGTTTAATGTTAAAAAATAAATAAATAAATTGATTTTATAAAAAATATAAATAAAAATAAAAAATAGATCCATTTTAACTATAAATTTTTTTTAGAAGACAAAAAGTTCACACCTATTTCTTATATTACTCTAGATACATAATAAATACATAACTAAGATGGATCCATACTCATTTTCACCCATCACTGCTAAGTGGAGCGCTACCAAGGGCACACATTATAAAGTGCTAGTACTTCCTCTTGTTTTGCACAAGATTCATCTTTGCTTCATTCTCTAGGACTTATCTGGTTTACCTTCTTTGTTTTGTTATTCTATTATTTTTCCTGTTCAAAAAATGCCTTGGGCATTTCCACATTGGCATTATCGCTTGATGTACTTGATTCATGCAGACTTAATTTGGTTATCTGTGCACATTAATACAATTTATTTCTTTCCTTTTTACCATGAAACCTTGACAGCCTGTCTACGGATACCATGTTCCTTGTACGGATAACATTGGGTGATGATAGAGATTTTATGCGATTCATTCAGCCTTTCAAGTAGAGCTAATCCTACTGTATTATGTTTTAATTTCATAAAGCAGTTGAATCTGCATGAAGTTGTATGTGTATGAATGTATGGGTATGAAAAACCTCCTGTGAAATCTCTCTAGCTGTAATGATTCCAAACTACCTTTATTACATGAGACTTTGATTCTTAGTTGTGAAGGTATTGATGAGAAAAATGTTCAATGGACAGCACGTCAAAGTTGACAACCATAAGCAACAGACAACCAACAAATGTTGACCACACAAAACAAAGCTTGCCAGTTCTGAAAATTCCTTCAAGGCCTTGATGGACATGGTGATGTCGGTGGTTTAAAATCCGGATACTGCAAACATATCAATAATAAATAAACATATAAGTACTACTTGTAGATCAAGCAATTTTAATGAAACAAGAATGACAAGGCTGCTTAAAGTAACAGGAGAAAGGGGAATAAGAAAATGCTATACATGGGGGTATGGCGACAAAGATCGGGGTGACGGAGTTGAGGTGACAGCAACATTGGAAACAATTGTTTCGCTTTTAACTGGTACAGGCTGAGGTGTTGAATTGTCTCCAATCTCTGCGCCAGAAGAAACTGACACTGGTGCAGGATCAGGTGTTACAGAGTCATTGGCCTGCTGGGTCCTAGGGACAACTGCTCCATTATTAGTAGCCACATCTGCAGTTTTTGGAAGCAAAGCCTTTCCTATATCCTGCGCTCAACAAAATATAACATCCATGAACTTGATATTCCAAGCGTAAAAGATATAGTGAGTGCAAAACCAGAAGAGAAACAGCCATATGTTTTTCACATTAATAAATATTTAGAATTTACAAAGAATTCGTTCATAACAACTATCTCTGCAGTTATGGAATCTATGTACACAATTTTATAGAATATATTTATCAATCTAACTAATAAGATTGTATTTTTTTTCAAGGAAAACCTTGCATGGAAACCCTAGGCACTTCTTTGGATTTTGCGGATGATACCCTGTGTAAACTTGTTGGTGCTGATTACAGTGTCTGATCCAGTACGGACATCAAGTGAGGCACACAACAGAGGCTTCTAATCTGGAGGATCAACCCCGAGACCTCTTACATGAGACTCAAAATACTCAACCACTTAAGCTAGCCTCAAAGTACTCAACCACTTAAGCTAGCCCACTGAGATTAATAAGATTGTATTACTAACACCAAACAACATGAATGTGAAGCTGTCCTTTAATACCAAGAACATACACAACCATTGCATGTTATTGAGAAAATCTCCAAAAGTATGCGTGATGTACAAGTTACTATAGATATTGTGTAAAGAGAAGTCAATATATAGGACTATAAAAAGGTCAGAATGGAACAGAAAAAATTAGTTAAAAACTAAATGATACCCATTTAAGTTCATTATCAAGAACTTTCTATAAGAAGATGCTCTGCAAATAAGCTACAATAAGGATATGTGCCACAGCCTACATAAGAAAATCGGTCTGAGATAAAAGCATCTTCAAAACATTAGAGGACAGCTTGATTAAAGAAAAGAGGACAAATATTTGCACAAGGACAGAAAATAAAGACTGCTCCGTATGGCATGCCCTACTCATCTATGGCAGCCATACCACTTGTTAAAAGAAGTCGTACTATTTATAGGAAGACAGACATCCTACTAATTTTTATGGTAACCAACCCACAATTTACTAATGGACCAACCTAGGGAAATGTGCACAAGGACTAATATAAATGGAGGATGTTGCTGTCATTTTTTCCCATCATCATCTAAGTCACCTGACACGTCCCTTATGGGCCAAGTGTCCGTATCCGCGGTGTCACTGTGATGACACGCTACGGTACATGTCGGACACTGCTTCAACACATGTCATCACCTCAGGACACGTCGTAAAACCGTGTCGAATACCATCTAAAACTGTGTCGGACACCATCTAAAAACATGTCCTTCGTTAAAGAGCCCGCGGGAGGTTAAAAAGGGGTTTTCCCTTGTCTTTTAGCTGTTTCATTTCACTGTCACCGTGGGATATTTCAGCTTGGCAGCCAGCAACCATCGCCCAGTTCACAAGTAAGTCCTCTAGGCTCTGGCTGAGTTTGGAAGCTTTATGCAAATTTCCTCAATTCATTTAGACACCTTAATGTGTAAGGTCTCTGTGTCATTTTCTGGTGCTAGTGATGAGGGTTTACAATTCTAGACAGTGGCTAAATTTGTGTTTAAATACCATCTATCTGGGCAGCACTTTAACACATTTAAAAACTTGAGAAGCATTTTAATCAAATCGATGAGGAATATTGATGAACGATTTGGTCTATAACCCCAACGACCTAACACCTTAATTCTGGTTTCATTTACAGTGTTGCCATTGGAAACTCTTTGACATGATTTGATTCTAGTTTATTCTTGTAATATCTCTCCCTAAACTCACATAAGCACACAAGGTGCTTTCTTCTAGCTCTTTGGAACTTGTGATAATGGTACAAGGGTTCCCATGAATGGTTTAATTTTCAGTTTTGTTCCATTGCTTTTCTTGAAACATTTTGATAGACCTAACATCCAAAGCACCTCTGGAAACAAATCAATGCAATACATGATGCAACAACCTAACTCAATATGCTAACATCACATTCATTTTAACACTATCTGAGGACTTAATCACTGTTTTACTGCAGAATTTGTGCAAACATATTAAAGACATGAACACATGGATCATTCATTCGATTCCTTTCCTTTGAGCACTGTGTATGCATGTTGACAAACCTGTGATAATATGCTTTGAATGCTCATTGTTCTGTGGGTTATTTGTATCATGTACATTGTATACGGTATCACCGCATCAGACTATCAGTATGTCTATGTTCTATCATCTATGAGTATGATGTTTAGAGTTTGATTGATTTGTATGATGTATGATGTATCTTTTTTGGAGTTCATGATGTATCACTGAATCACTGATCAATATCTACTATAGTCTATGATCTATCAATATTTTGTCTATTTCAGTAATTTTTAACTTATAGTCATATATATATTAAAATTATATATATATATATATATAACGTGTCCTCGTGTCCTGATTTCGAGGGTCGCCGTGTCCGTATCGGATACTCGTATTCCCGTGTCCTCCGTGTTCTATGTCTTCGTGTCAGGTGACTTAGATCATCACAATATAAATGGAGGATGGTGCTGTCATTTTTTTCCCATCATCATAATATAAATGGAGAATGTGGCTGTCATTTTTTCCCATCGTCATAAGGCTTCTATCTCCTCATATAATGTGGCACTTGCCCTTCATAATTGCAGCAAGTTCAGACATGATGATAAACAATGAAACCCTTAAGATGATTAAGGATTTTAGGCATAATCACATATCAATTTTCTCCTCATACTTTCATAATCCTATACGTGCACTATGACAATTCAATTTTGGGGATTGAATATGGTGGGATGATGTCAACACGTGAATATGTATATATACATGTATGTTGATTATTGAATGTTAATGTTGTTACATGTGACCATGTAAAATGTAATATATACAGGTTGAGTGGTTAAATTACCAGAATCTCGTAGGGGTGATATAAATATGCATATTATGTTGATATACGGTGTGTGAGAAATGTATCTACTACAGCATCTAAAATAAAATGTCATCTTTGCAATTTCTCTCGACCTTTATGTTTTTCTCATATATGTGTGCACCCTCAAAACACCTAATATAACACTGCATCACACTTCATAGAAAAGGACCATAGAAGAATTCAGTTTAAGCATCAACAAAGAGGCATTTATATTGCAAATCGCCTAATTTCAAGGCGTGCATATAAAAATTTACTCATATTAATGACAGATACTAAATTGCATAGTAGTGAGCCTTAGTTCTGGCCTTAAAATTAGTGACTGTAAACTTGCATTGGCTTTGTTTCTGTACTTACTACTGATGTGAAAATATAAAATTTATGAAAAGCATCGTATCAGTTGCTAATATATAAAAATTCATAGGAGTTTTCAATATAATAAGTTTCGTATGAGTTGCCAATATGAAAAGAATCATATAGTGCTTAGTCCAAAACGTTGAATTATTTAAAATGGATGCGGCATTTCTGGAAATCTCTCTACACAAGAATCATAGAAGTTGATAATGTTAAAGGAGTTGTAAGAATTGCTAATTGTTTTTCTCTTTATTCACCATATGTGATGATAGGCATGGTGAGTTGGTAGGGCCAAAGGTTAGTGAGCTAGGACCATGAGAGTTCCGGTCATGAGAGTTCCGGTCGTACAAAGATTGGTAATGAATGGCAAATGGCATTGACCATGTGCATTTCTACTACATGGGAAGTGGGAAGTTTGGTGTTGGGTGTGTTTTATGATTTATCCCCTCAATCAAGATATCCCATTGTGCAACATGCACCACCAATCTCCCGTTAAAATATGAGTAAGTTGCATTGCATGCTAGCTTGCTTGTCTTCTCTATTTATAAAGTTCTGGTTGCAAGGCGATCAAGTAACTGAATTTTAACTGTGGTATCAGAGAAGGTTTGAAGTTTCCACATCACCCACCCATTAAACGTCATGGCAGAAGAAATAGCCATCCTTCTGGGCCTAAACAAAATCAACCACGACAAACTGAATGAACTAGTAAAAGCGATGGAAATTCAATCTCAAACAATGACCGAAATAACCACTCTTCTAGCAAAACATAATGGTAAAAGCACTAAATGATACTACCTATACTTGAAAAAGAGAAAACACTACCACAAATGATGAGTCATAGAAACTTGGCATTCCCTAAGTTTGGTAAAAAGGGAGTGGATCTACCTTACAAGGCTGTCTTAAATTAGTAGATCTATTTCCAATTAGGTTGTAACCCTCCGGAAGACAGACTACCCAGTGTTGTCCCATATCTTACTAGTGTAAGAAAAGAACGATGGAACATCATCAAAATAGCCAAAAACTTCAAAAGTTGAGAAGAACTAAAAGTTGACATGATAGAAAATTTCTCCTCCTAAAATGATAAAATAAAATTGAGGCCTTTGGGCAATAGAGAGGCTATAAAAACCAAGATATCCAAGAATATAGTGATTTGATGGAAAACTTAAACATATCAATTATTCCAATTCATAGATGTCCTAAAATCCCAAATACAAAACTCAATAGCTACACCACAACTATAAACCTTGAGAAAAGCCATTAGTCTTAAATTGTAAGTAGAAAACTTAAGCGACTCACAGACCTTAATATTAAATAAAGAAAGAAACCCAAAAACCAAAAACAATAAATCCAACGTTTGGAAACCCTCTCCTTCAAGAAAAGATTCTTTAGCAGAATAAAGTTAGAATACAAAAGCCGTGGAGACCCTAACCTTAGCCATAATAGTCCAAATAGAAACACAAGAAACTGTTGTATTTAATAGCCAACAGTAAATATATACAAACATATACGAAAAAAGGGACACAGGAATTTAAACCTTATATTCAACAAACCCCCGAAAGAGAAAATTATATTAATCAAACCATTGCTGTGTGCATTTCTATTTTACAATTAGGTCCCTTTACATAACAGTTCTAGATGACCATAACAATATGTCATAATAAGATATTATGTTCATCCATCTCCCTAACTATCTCCAACAATATGTCCTTAAATCTCTCAACTGATTCTATGAGATCCTCATTCCTAACATCTCTCATTGTCTTCATCTTTAATTCATATGTAGACTTTTATGAATAGTCTACTTCATTAACATTTATGCAACCATATTTATATTCACAAGTATGAATTATTCATTTATACTCCCCCTTAACGAATACTTGTGATTCAATCATCTTCTTTCTTTCATTAGTCCTTGTCTTCGATATTCTTCATCTATGTTCTTTGTCTTTTGTCTTCTGTAATCTTCATCTTTGGTCTTCTTCATTTTTCATCTTCAATCTGCTAAAATGTTCATCTTGTACTTGCAAAACGTAAGTATCATGTTTGTTGAAGTCCATATAAAAAAGTTACCATCCACCGAAATGCATGGGTCATCAGCCGTTGTATACGTCGATCCTCTAGGAAACTTTTTCCCTACATGGTTCAACAACAATTCTTCAATCACGAACATTTTCACTCCCCCTACATCACCATTCATCAATCATCAATCCTCATCCTGGGTTTTTTTTGGCTTACCCATAACCATACTTTGGGTTTTCCTATATTACCCTCGACCATTACATCCTCAAGTGGTTTATGCTTACCACAAACAATACATCAAGTGATTTCTAGTTGATCACAAATCTTTTGTTGTCATGACAAGTGGTTTCGGCTTACCACAAACCTTGCACTACAGAGTAGTTTTTAGAGCACCACGAACTTTTCAACATACAAATTACAGGGGTACAATTGCCACTTCACGACTTACATCAACATTGACTCAGGTACATACAATTTTAAAATTTCATTTCAGGCTTAATCTAACCCTTATACAAACATTGGACCAAGATCATTTTCTCTCTGTCATCAAAAAACATTATTCAAGGAGGACCATTAAAATTCTTAGGGATGTCATTTTTTGTGGATTTACTACTTTTGCACCTCAACACATGGTACTATTCATTCTTACCTTGCTTCTTCATTCCAATATTTTCATAATCTTTCTTTCTTCTTGCTTTTGTTGCATCAAACTCTCTTCCTTTTTTTGCGCTTCTCTAACGCTGCGTCATTCTTTTTGCTTCTTCTACTTTCTTTGTTGTCATCGTCTTTTGGTTCTTTTGTTCATGTCCACGAGTCTACATTTTCCTATCTCTATCTTCTTCCTTCATCGTGTTCTTGATGCCTTCTTCTTCTATTGCCTTCTTCTCTCTTCTTCATCTTCTTTTGTCATCTTGCATTGGATGCATCATCTCTGTCAAATTCTGACTCTTTCTGTTTTCTTCTTTCCTTTACAACTACAATTACATGCTTACAAAAAATATGTTTCTTGTTGGGTTATGCAATGTCCAACAACGAAACCTATGACCTTGGTTGAAAAAACTTAATTGACGCACCAATGCCATGATTTGAAATGACTTAAATATTGATTTGACTTTTGAATTTGACAATTTGAATGACCTTAACTTCACTTAAACTTTACTTTGGCTTAGACTCTCAATTATGACTTTACAAAGACATCATTACATAACCACGATCATTCCACCCATACTTCCATTTGATTTAATTTTAATAAACTCTCAACCTTTAACTTGACTCCAACACTTCACATTAATAAATGCTTGACTTCAACCTCTCACATCAACAAACTCTTATGCAATGACTTGACCATGAACCTAAGCTTGGGGTGTCGAGTAACACTGATCATGCACCCTTAATGTTTTGTCTTGACTTTCTCTTTCTTTTACATCAACAAGCTCATTATAAATTTCCACGACTCTCAATAAAAATTCAATACATAATCATGACTCACTTATGAATTTCAACTAGGACTTTAATAAATGACCCTCACTTTTTATAAATCTAAATTTATCATGCACCTCAATATACATAGGCCAATTTACTAATAAAAGAAAGTTCCTATGATTTACATTCCATGACTCTCAAAATCAAGCTAATGTCGAGAACACTATGCCAAATGAAGAACATTACCTCCAAGTTGTTTTCTCCATAAGCTAGGTTATCACAACGAACTCCAACTTTATTGGGGTTCCCATCTATTGCTGCAAGATCCTTTGATGTCCACCTTGGCTGCTTCTGAAACCGCATGATGATACTAGCATGAATAGGAGACACCACGAACTCAGTTGATCAGTCTTCAAATTACAGGTCCAACTTAACAATTCCAAGATTCTTTTTCCACGTGATCTTTCATGGATCTCTTAGCATATGGAATTGTTTGGCATAGCTATAATGTTCCCAAGCCAATTTTTTCGCTTGGAACACTAACTGACCACTGATTTGCTTGTTTGTGTATATGTGTTTGCAGGTTGGCCTCTTGAGTTTTGGCCTTAGGGTTTAGAGTTTAGTTATTTAAGCTTAGATCTGAAGACAAGCAATAAAGATACAAGACAACACAAGATATGGAACCAACAACAAGATCTGACCTTTATTGATGTAATAAGCAAGAACCTGATACAAGAAGGATGCAGATCTGGAATAACATCAGATAGCTCCAAAAGATAATATATGAGCTGCTACAAAATGCTCCCGGCAAGAAGATGCAAGCGCCCAAGGCTGGATATACAAGGAAGATCAATACAAGAAGAATCCAAGGTCAAGTCCAAACCCCCTTGGCTGATGGCACGTCCTACTGCAGAGCTAAGAAGACCAATATTTCGTCCCAGCTGAACGAAATCTCCAAATAGCACCAAACTCCTCCAAATGATAGATCGGGGCAAGTAGAATCCCTCCCTGAAGTCTCAAGTCCAAATGCCAAGATCTGCCCCTCCAAACTGATGAATCCTCAATCAAGACTACGCCCTCCTGAATACTGTCAAGCTCAATATTTCAGCCCTGATGAAGGAAGCCTCCAAATACCCTGAAATTCTACAGAAAGATAGATTGGGCCACCACAAGCTCCTAGGAGAAGTTTCAGGGTCAAATCTGAGGTGTAACCCCTCCAAACTGAGCAGATCTGAATCACAGTTGCACCCTCCTTCTCTCAAAAACATGCCAAAGCTCCAGATAATAAAATAACAATAGTAACCCTCTCAAAACACACCAGATCTGATGAACAAGGCCCTGCAAGAAATACCCAGGTGCTAGAATGTCAATAAGCCCTGTCAATAACCTAGATCGAACTCCTCTCCAAGGAATGATGCGCCCCTTGCCGGAAAACCCTCAAGGGTATGGCCTACTGCTGAATGGATGATGGTACCTGTGAATACTGTAGAATGGTGTGGGTGGAGTATTTCATCGTCAAGACCAATCTTGGAACAAGGTGAGTGGAATCTTTCACCACTGAGTTGTTCTCTAGAGTTTGTATTCTCAAAACCCTCAAAATTGTGTGCTCAAGAGCCCAATAGCCAAATGCATAATAATCCAAGATGAGTGAGAGGTGCGCCCTATGCTTCCCTTTATACCTCTTTCTAATCTTCTATTGAGTTAAGTTAACCCTTAGGTTCAACTCCTAACTCAACCTCAAGCACTCTAATCTCCCAGTGAGTTACTTTTCACTTTTCCAAGTCAACTTTAAAATATAACATTAGGTTTAGCTAACTTTTCCCCAAACTGCATGAGACTATAGTCTAGTGGGGATGACTAGACTACTAAGTCTCTCCTAACCTCTTCATCAAGAGGTGGGGGACATTACAGTCTCCCCTGCTAGAAATTGCTTGCCCACACGCAATTCTGAGCCTGTCTCCTGTAACACCCATTCACCCTCCCATGTGGCATCCTCAATAGGCAGATCCTTCCACTTGACTAAGTATTCCCTGATGCTTCTCCTCCGAAGTTTCTTCTCCCGAACCTCCAGTATTTCTTTCGGCATTAGTACCAGTTGTCCCTCTTGATCTAAGGGTGGMAGTACCTCAAGTGGCGTGATGTGTTGGCCAATGGCCCTCTTCAAGCATGACACATGGAAGACGTTGTGAATTCTTTGCCCGGTGGAATCTCAAGCTCATAAGCCATGGCCCCTACCTTCCTGGTGATCCTGTAGGGCCCAAAAAACCGAGGTTGGATCTTTTCTTCTCCGCTTCTTTTGATAGAAGCCTATCTGTACAGTTGGAGCCTTAAGTAGACTAAGTCACCAACCTCAAATGTGCGCTCTACCATGTGCTTGTCTGCCTAGACCTTCTGCTGATTCTGTACCCATTGCAGATGATCCTTCAATTCCCTGAGTATGTCTTGGCTCTGTTGTACCCAATCCTGCACCATCGGAGTTCTGCTATCACCAAAGGCAATCTCTACAAAGGAGAGAGGGTCATCATTGTACAAAGCCCTGAATGGAGTCATACCAATGGACATGTTATAAGTGGTCTTGTAACAATATTCTCCCAGGTGTAGCCACCTAACCCATACCTTATGCTACCCTGCTACGTAATTTCTGAGGTAAACTTCCACCCACTTATTGACTATTTCTGTCTGCCCATCAGTTTGAGGGTGATAGCTGGTGCTAGGGGTCAAGGTCGTACCAACCAACCTGAATAGCTCCTGCCAAAAAGTGCTCATAAATCGGCTATCCCTGTCACTAACAATGGTCTTGGGCAATCCGTGCAACCTGAAGACCTCCCTAAACAACAATTCTGCAACCTGTGCTGCGCTGAAGTCTGTGGCAATGGAGAAGAAGTGTGCAAACTTAGTTAACCTGTCCACCACCACGAAAATACAGTCTTTCCCCTCTGCCCTCGGCAATCCTGTGATGAAGTCCATGGAAATACTTTCCCTGGAATGGGTAAAGGTTGTAACAGTCCCGCGGGATGGGTATGCTCATCCTTGTTCTCCTGGCAAGTAGTGCACTCTTTGATGTGTCTCACTACATCTTCTTTGAGACCCTTCCATGAAAACCGTTCTCACCTGTCTGTATGTTTTGACAATGCCTTGGTGCCCTGCCACCGCTGAGTCATGACATGCCTGTAGTATCTTGGCCTTGAAGGCTGACTCAAGAACCAAGAAAATTCGGCCCTTGTAGTAGATGATGTCATCTATGACTCTGAAGTTATGACCCAGTATTTGCCCATCCATCAACTGACAAGCGAACTGGTTCTTGGAGTATTCTACCAAGAGGTGGGCCTTCCAGTCAACTGATATATCTGTCATGGCATAAACTGATGGCCTCCTAGATAGTGCATCTACAACTATGTTGTTTTTCCCTGTGACAAATTCAATGTCAAAGTCATAGGCCTGTATCTTGCTGACCCACTTCTGCAGCCTCTCATTTAAGTCCTTCTGTTCTAAGAAGTACTTAAGGCTTTTGTGATCTAATTTCACCACAAATCTTGCACCTACCAAGTATTGCCTGAATTTGGCCAAGGCGTGCATGTAGCCAACATCTCTTTATTGTAGATGGTGTAAAGAAGCTCAGGGCCCCTCAATTTTCAGCTCTCATAGGCAAGGGGATGCCTATTCTGCATCAGTACGACTCCAATGCCTTCTCCGGAGGCATCACACTCTAGTGTGAAGGGTTGGTCGAAATCTGGTAAGGCTAACACTGGGCATGTGCTCATTACCTTTTTCATCTTGTCAAATGTAGATTGTGCTTCTTCACTCCACTTGAAAGCTCCTTTCTTGGTCAAATCGGTCAAGGGTGCACAAAGCTATGAGAACCTCTTGACGAATCTCCTGTAATAACTGCAAATACCAAGAAATCCCCTCAACTCTGTAAGAGTTTTAGGTGTGGGCCAATCAACTATCGCTTGGATATTTTCTTGATGTACCTGCACCCCTTTAACTCCAATGATGTGCCCCAAGTAGAGGACCTCTGTCATCCCAAATTCATATTTGGACTCCTTGGCATACAAGGATTGGTCCTCCATGATAGTTAAGATCTATTCCATATGCTGAAGATGTTCCTCCCAAGTCTTGCTATAACATAGCAAGTCATCAAAAAACACAAGAAGATGTTTCCTCAACTGCTTGTTGAAGACGTGATTCATGCATGACTGAAATGTGGTGGGTGCATTGGTCAATCCAAATGGCATCACTAAGAACTCATAGTGGTCGTAGTGACACCTGAAGGCAGTTTTGGGAATGTCCTCCTCCCTCATTTTGATCTGATGATAACCAGAGCACAAGTCAATCTTCGTGAAGTAAACAACCCCATGGAGCTCGTCCAACAGCTCATCAATCCTCGGAATGGGATACTTGTTTTTAATAGTTTTCTTGTTTAGTGCCTTGAAATCAATGCACATGCGCATTGTTCCATCCTTCTTCTTGACTAGTACCACTGAAGATGCAAAAGGACTGGAACTTGGTCTAATGTGACCCATGTCTAATAGTTCCTTGATAGCCTTTTCTATTTCGTCTTTGTATTTCTTTGGGTGTCGATAGGGGGTAGTGATGACTGGTTTTGCCCCCTCTTGCAACTCTACGATATGCTCAAATCCCCTATCTGGTGGCACTCCTGGTGGAATGGGTCCAAACACCTTACTGTGTTTGTCAATGATCCTTTGAATCTCTGGTGCATAGTGAACCTTCCCCTCCTTGTCCACACGTGCCGAAATCTTGCACTCAGCAGCATATACAATCTCCTCTCTTCTGAAAATGGCCTCCATACGCTTTGTTGTGACTATCTTGGTTGTGTTTCCTGACATGCCTCTGAGAACTACCTTTCTCCCACTCTCCTCTGTGAAAGACATCTCCATAGTCTTGTAGTTGGTGGTGATAGGTCCCAACATACTAAGCCACTGAACTCCAAGGATTATATTTGTATTCGGGAGGTCCATCACATAAAATTCCTATGCTAAGTCATGCCTACCCAGTGTAAGCTTCATCCCTGGAATGTACCTGTTACAAGGCATGGTGCTTCCTCCTGCTACCTCCACCTTGAATCCCTCAAACTCAATTGTCGGTATGTGCCTCCTCTGTAGCAGTGTTGAGTCAATGAAATTGTGCGAAGCACCCCCATCAATGAGCACCGAAAGTTTCTGCCCTTGTAATACCCCTCTCATCCTGAAGGTGTTGAACTTGGGTACCCCACTGATGGATGCCAACGTAGCCTTCTCCTCTGCTGCACTGTCGTGACCTGTAGCCTCCTCTTCTATAGTTTCGGTGGTGTCTGCCTCTATGTTCTGGATGCGGCCGAAATCCTCATCTTCCTCATTATCAGATGTCACCTCAATATAATGAGCCTTGCCATGACCCATACATTTGTGGGATGGGTCCCACGGTTCTTTGCATGTGTAGCATAGTTGCTTTCATCTCAATTCTCTTCTAGTGTTCTCATCCATCCTACCTCTTCCCTTGTCAAACCCCCTTGGGTCTCTTCCTCCTAGATTCATTGGAGGTCTTTGGTCCCTTCCTCCAGTGTTTAGGGGTGGTCTAGGCATAAACTTAGGCTTTGTTGTTGAGCCTAGATCACTAGTCCTCCATACAGTATTCTGTAAGTTGGTAGGCTTGAAATCCTTAACCCAACCCTTCCGTAAACAACATCATGAGCCTTGACTGAGATAGATCCTGCACCATGATTGCTAGTCTCTTAAACTCCTCTATGTATATCTCTGATGATCCTGTCTGCCCGAGTTTGGTAAGTTCCCTAAAGGGTAGCTCTGGATCCCCTTGGTCAAACCTGTCAATAAGTTTTTGTGTGAATTATGTGTAGGCCACTATCTGATTATGGCCAAGTGTAGTCAACCCATGGTACCACCAATCATGAGCTTTGCCTTCCAAGTACATGGTGGAAAACTTGATGGAATCCATCTCACTCTTGGGGTTGAGTTGTAGGTAAGTATCATGTTTCTACACCCACGCCTGTGCAGTCACCTTGGCCGAGCCATCAAAGTATGGGATCTCCATTTTCCCAGCCCTACGCTCTAGCTCATAACTGTTCATGTCGTATGGCCTGGGCTTGCTTCTGAACTTCAATCCACAAAACTGATCCAATGTGATTTGTCTTTGAACTAGTGGGCTGAGCGAGTTGTACTCCCTGACATACTGATCAAACCGATCCTCAAAATCATCTAGGTGGTTGGGCTGTGACTGTTCATCCACGAATGAAGGCAAGTATGATCTAGGAGTGGTCCTGCTACCTGTCTGTCCCTGTGATGCTCCCCCTCCATGGCTTCCCTCAAAATGATGGTAGGGAACATGTTCCTGCTGATGTCTATTCCAGCCATGAGATCCACTAGTTTCCCTGTTGGCATAAGATTCTGGGCCTTTCCCCTTATGAGTCATCTCCATCAATAGTTGTGATATCTTTTGTTGGCTTTCACTTACCTTCTTCAACGTCTCTGATATTTCGGCCTATCCCCTACGTGTTGTCTCTTGGCTCTCCTACAGGTGATGAACAAGGTCACTCTGTGATACTTCTATGGAGCATTGCAAGTCCCTAGCAATCCCTGATATCATATGTGGCTCACTGTCCTCACCTGACCCTTCCATTTCGACTTCTGCCTCACCTGTTTGTTTCCTTCTTATGCCCATATAAATGCCAATGAACTTCTGCATGCGCTAATCCTCACAGGAAAGGAGGATCAGAGCTCTGATACCACTGTAATGTTCCCAAGCCAATTTTTTCGCTTGGAACACTAACTGACCACTGATTTGCTTGTTTGTGTATATGTGTTTGCAGGTTGGCCTCTTGAGTTTCGGCCTTAGGGTTTAGAGTTCAACTATTTAATATTAGATCTGAAGACAAGCAATAAAGATACAAGACAACTCAAGATATGGAACCAACAACAAGATCTTACCTTTATTGATGTAATAAGAAAGAGCCTAATACAAGAACGATGCAGATCTAGAATAACATCAGATAGCTCCAAAAGATAAGATATGAGTTGCTACAAAATGCTCCCAGAAAGAAGATGCAAGCCCCCAAGGCTGGATATACAAGGAAGATCAATACAAGAAGAATCCAGGGTCAAGTCCAAACCCTCCTGGCTGATGGCACGTCCTACTGCAAAGCTAAGAAGACCAATATTTCGGCCCAGCTGAAGGAAGTCTCCAAATAGCAGCAAACTCCTCCAAATGATAGATCGAGGCAAGTAGAAGCCCTCCTTGAAGTCTCAAGTCCAGATGCCAAGATCTACCCCTCCAAACTACTGAATCCTCAATCAAGACTGTGCCCTCCTGAATACTGTCAAGCTTAATATTTCGGCCCTGATGAAGGAAGCCTCCAAATACCCTGAAATTCTCCAGAAAGATAAATCGGGCCACCACAATCTCCTAGGAGAAGTTTCAGGGTCAAATCTGAGGTGTAACCCCTCCAAACTGAGCAGATCTTAATCACATTTGCGCTCTCCTTCTCTCAAAAACATGCCAAAGCTCCAGATAATAAAATAGCAATAGTAACCCTCTCAAAACACACTAGATCTGATGAATAAAGCCCTGCAAGAAATACCCAGGTGCTAGAATGTCAATAAGCCCTGTCAATAACCTGGATCGAACTCCTCTCCAAGGAATGATGCGCCCCTTGCTGGAAAACCCTCAAGGGTACGGCCTGCTGCTCTCCTGAATGGATGATGGTACCTGTGAATACTATAGAATGGTGTGGGTGGATTATTTCATCCTCGAGACCAATCTTGGAACAAGGTGAGTGGAATCTTTCACCACTGAGTTGTTCTCTAGGGTTTTTATTCTCAAAACCCTCAAAACTGTGTGCTCAAGAGCCCAGTAGCCAAATGCATAATAATCCAAGATGAGTGAGAGGTGCGCCCCAGGCTTCCTTTTATACCTCTTTCTAATCTTTTGTTGAGTTAAGTTAACCCTTAGGTTCAGCTCCTAACTCAACCTCAAGCGCTCTAATCTCCCAGTGAGTTACTTTTCACTTTTCCAAGTCGACTTTAAAATATAACATTAGGTTTAGCTGACTTTTCCCCAAACTACATGAGATTATAGTCTAGTGAGGATGACTAGACTACTGAGTCTCTCCTAACCTCTTCATCAAGAGGTGAGGGACATTACAGTCTCCCCTGCTAGAAATTGCTTGCCCACAAGCAATTTTGAGCTTGTCTCCTGTAACACCTGTTCACCCTCCCATGTGGCATCCTCAATAGGCAGATCCTTCCACTTGACTAAGTATTCCCTGATGCTTCTCCTCCGAAGTTTCTTCTCCCGAACCTCCAGTATTTCTTTCGGCATTAGTACCAGTTGTCCCTCTTGATCTAAGGGTGGCAGTACCTCAAGTGGCGTGATGTGTTGGCCAATGGCCCTCTTCAAGCATGACACATGGAAGACGTTGTGAATACTGCTACACAGTGGAAGCTCAAGCTCATAAGCCACGGACCCTACCTTCCTTCTGATCCTGTAGGGCCCAAAAAACCAGGGTTGGAGCTTTTCTGCTCCGCTTCTTTTAATAGAACCCTGTCTGTACGGTTGGAGCCTTAAGTAAGTCACCAACCTCAAATGTGCGCTCTACCCTGTGCTTGTTCGTCTGGACCTTCTGCTGATTCTGTGCCTGTTGTTGATGATCCTTCAATTCCCTGAGTATGTCTTGGCTCTGCTGTACCGAATCCTGCACGATCGGAGCTCTGCTATCACCAAAGGCAATCTCTACAAAGGAGAGAGGGTCATAACTGTATAAAGCCCTGAATGGAGTCATACCAATGGACATGTGATAAGTGGTGTCGTAACAATATTCTCCAAGGTGTAGCCGCCTAACCCATGCCTTTTGCTGCCCTGCTATGTAATTTCTGAGGTAACCTTCCACCCACTTGTTGACTATTTCTGTATGTCGATCAGTTTGAGGGTGATAGCTGGTGCTAGGGGTCAAGGTCGTACCAACCAACCTGAATAGCTCCTGCCAAAAAGTGCTCATAAATCGGCTATCCCTGTCACTAACAATGGTCTTGGGCAATCCGTGCAACCTGAAGACCTCCCTAAACAACAATTATGCAACCTGTGTTGCGCTGAAGTCTATGGCAATGGAGAAGAAGTGTGCAAACTTAGTTAACCTGTCCACCACCACGAAAATACAGTCTTTCCCCTGTGCCCTCGGCAATCCTGTGATGAAGTCCATGGAAATACTTTCCCATTCGTGCTCTGGAATGGGTAAAGGTTGTAACAGTCCTGCGGGATGGGTATGCTCACCCTTGTTCTCCTGGCAAGTAGTGCACTCTTTGATGTGTCTCGCTACATCTTTGAGACACTTCCATGAAAACCGTTCTCTCACCTGTCTGTATGTTTTGACAATGCCTTGGTGCCCTGCCACCGGTGAGTCATGACATGCCTGTAGTATCTTGGCCTTGAGGGCTGACTCAGGAACCAAGAAAATTCGGTCCTTGTAGTAGATGATGTCATCTATGACTCTGAAGTTGTGATCCTGTATTTGCCCATCCATCAACTAACAAGCGAACTGGTTCTTAGAGTATTCTACCAAGAGGTGGGCCTTCCAGTCAACTGATATATCTGTCATGGCATAAACTGATGGCCTCCTGGATAGTGCATCTGCAACTATGTTGTTCTTCCCTTTGACAAATTCAATGTCAAAGTCATAGGCCTGTATCTTGCTAGCCCAGTTCTGCTGCCTCTCATTTAAGTCCTTCTGTTCTAAGAAGTACTTAAGGCCGTTGTGATCTGATTTCACCACAAATATTGCACCTACCAAGTATTGCCTGAATTTGGCCAAGGCGTGCATGATAGCCAGCATCTCTTTATTGTAGATGGTGTAAAGAAGCTCAGGGCCCCTCAATTTTAGGCTCTCATAGGCAAGGGGATGCCTATTCTGCATCAGTACGACTCCAATGCCTTCTCCAGAGGCATCACACTCTAGTGTGAAGGGTTGGCCGAAATCTGGTAAGGCTAACACTGGGCATGTGCTCATTACCTTTTTCATCTTGTCAAATGTAGATTGTGCTTCTTCACTCCACTTGAAAGCTCTTTTCTTGGTCAAATCGGTCAAGGGTGCACAAAGCTGTGAGAAACCCTTGACGAATCTCCTATAATAACTGCAAATACCAAGAAATCTCCTCAACTCTGTAAGAGTTTTAGGTGTGGGCCAATCAACTATCGCTTGGATCTTTTCTTGATGTACCTGTACCCTTTTAACTCCAATGATGTGCCCCAAGTAGAGGACCTCTATCATCCCAAATTCACATTTGGACTCCTTGATATACAAGGATTGGTCCTCCATGATAGTTAAGATCTATTCCATATGCTGAAGATGTTCCTCCCAAGTCTTGCTATAGCTTAGCAAGTCATCAAAAAACACAAGAAGATGTTTCCTCAACTTCTTGTTGAAGACATGATTCATGCATGACTAAAATGTGGCGGGTGCATTGGTCAATCCAAATGGCATCACTAAGGACTCATAGTGGCCGTAGTGACACCTGAAGGTAGTGTTGGGGACGTCCTCCTCCCTCATTTTGATCTGATGATAACCAGAGCACAAGTCAATCTTCGTGAAGTAAAAAAACCCATGGAGCTCGTCCAACAACTCATCAATCCTCGTAATGGGATACCTGTTTTTAATAGTTTTCTTGTTTAGTGCCTTGAAATCAATGCACATGCGCATTGTTCCATCCTTCTTCTTGACCAGTACCACTGAAGATGCAAAAGGACTGGAACTTGGTCTAATGTGACCCATGTCTAATAGTTCCTTGATGGCCTTCTCTATTACGTCTTTGTACTTCTTTGGGTGTCGGTAAGGGGTAGTGATGACTGATTTTGCCCCCTCTTCCAACTCTATGATATGCTCAAATCCCCTATCTGGTGGCACTCTTGGTGGAATGGGTCCAAACACCTTACTGTGTTTGTCAATGATCCTCTGAATCTCTGGTGCATAGTGAACCTTCCCCTTCTTGTCCACACGTGTCGAAATCTTGCACTCAGCAGCATATACAATCTCCTCTCTTTTGAAAATGGCCTCCATATGCTTTGTTGTGACTATCCTGGCTGTGTTTCCTGACATGCCTCTGAGAACTACCTTTCTCCCACTCTCCTCTATGAAAGACATCTCCATAGTCTTGTAGTTGGTGGTGATAGGTCCCAACGTACTGAGCCACTGAACTCCAAGGATTATATTTGTATCCGGGAGGTCCATCACATAAAAGTCCTATGCTAAGTCATGCCTACCCAGTGTAAGCTTCATCCCTGGAATGTACCTGTTACAAGGCATGGTGCTTCCTCCTGCTACCTCCACCTTGAATCCCTCAAACTCAACTGTGGGTATGTGCCTCCTCTGTAGCAGTGTTGAGTCAACGAAATTGTGCGAAGCACCCCCATCAATGAGCACCTAAACTTTATGCCCTTGTAATACCCCTCTTATCCTGAAGGTGTTGAACATGGGTACCCCACTGATGGATGCTCACGTAGCCTTCTCCTCTACTGCACTGTCGTGACCTGTAGCCTCCTCTTCTGCAGTTTCAGTGGTGTCTGCCTTTATGTTTTGGATGTGACCGAAATCATCATCTTCCTCATTATCAGATGTCACCTCAATATAATGAGCCTTGCCATGACCCATACATTTGTGGGATGGGTCCCACGGTTCTTTGCATGTGTAGCATAGTTGCTTTCTTCTCAATTATCTTCTAGTGTTCTCATCCATCCTACCTCTTCCCCTGTCAAACACCCTTGGGTCTCTTCCTCCTGGATTCATTAGAGGTCTTTGGTCCCTTCCTCCAGTGTTTAGGGGTGGTCTAGGCATAAACTTAACCTTTGTTGTTGGGCCTAGATCTCTAGTCCTCCATATGGCATCCTGCAAGTTGGTAGGCTTGAAAGCCTTAACCCAACCCTTCAAGGGTTCCATCAACCCTTCCGTAAACAACATCATGAGCCTTGATTGAGATACATCCTGCACCATGACTACTAGTCTCTGAAACTCCTCTATGTATATCTCTGATGATCATGTTTTCCTGAGTTGGGTAAGTTCCCTAAAGGGTAGCTCTGGATCCCCTTGGTCAAACCTGTCAATAAGTTTTTGTGTGAATTCTGTGTAGGCCACTATCTGATTATGGCCAAGTGTAGTCAACCCATGGTACCACCAGTCATGAGCTTTGCCATCCAAGTACATGGTGGCAAACTTGATGGCATCCATCTCTCTCATGGGGTTGAGCTGCAGGTAAGTATCAAGTTTCTACACCCACGCCTGTGCAGTCACCTTGGCCGAGCCATCAAAGTATGGGATCTCCATTTTCCCAGCCCTACGCTCTAGCTCATAATTGTTCCTGTGCTACGGCCTGGGCTTGCTTCTGTACTTCAATCCACAAAACTAATCCAATGTGATTTTTCTCTGAACTGGTGGGCTGAGCGAGTTGTACTCCCTAACATTCTGATCAAACTGATCCTCAAACTCATTTGGGTTGTTGGGTTGTGACTGTTCATCCACGAATGAAGGCAAGTACGGTCTAGGAGTGGTCCTGCTACCTGTCTGTCCCCGTGATGCTCCCCCTCCATGGCTTCCCTCAGAATGATGGTAGGGAACATGTTCCTGCTGATGTCTATTCCAGCCATGAAATCCACTAGTTTCCCTGTTGGCATAAGATTCTGGGCCTTTCCCCTTATGAGTCATCTCCATCAAGAGTAGTGATATCTTTTGTTGGCTTTCACTTACCTTCTTCAATGTCCTTGATATTTCGGCCTGTCCCCTACGTGTTGTCTCCTGGCTCTCCTGCAGGTGATGAACAAGGTCACTCTGTGATACTTCTATGGAGTGTTGCAAGTCCCTAGCAATCCCTGATATCATATGTGGCTCACTGTCCTCACCTGTTTGTTTCCTTCTTAGAACACTAACTGACCACTGATTTTCTTGTTTGTGTATATGTGATTGTAGGTTGGCCTCTTGAGTTTCGGCCTTAGGGTTTAGAGTTCAATTATTTAAGCTTAGATCTAAAGACAAGGAATAAAGATACAAGACAACACAAGATATGGAACCAACAACAAGATCTGACCTTTATTGATGTAATAAGCAAGAACCTGATACAAAAAGGATGCAGATCTGGAATAACATCGATAGCTCCAAAAGATAAGATACGAAGTGCTACAAAATGATCCAGGCAAGAAGATGCAAGCCCCCAAGGCTGGATATACAAGGAAGATCAATACAAGAAGAATCCAGGGTCAAGTCCAAACCCCCCTGGTTGATGGCACGTCCTACTGCAGAGCTAAGAAGACCAATATTTCAGCCCAGCTGAAGGAAGTCTCCAAATAGCACTAAACTCCTCCAAATGATAGATCGGGGAAAGTAGAAGCCCTCCCTGAAGTCTCAAGTCTAGATGCCAAGATCTGCCCCTCCAAACTGTTGAATCCTCAATCAAGACTTCGCCCTCCTGAATACTGTCAAGCTCAATATTTCGGCCCTGATGAAGGAAGCCTCCAAATACCCTGAAATTCTCCAGAAAGATAAATCGGGCCACCACGAGCTCCTAAGAGAAGTTCCAGGGTTAGATTTGAGGTGTGACCCCTCCAAACTGAGCAGATCTGAATCACAGTTGCGCCATCCTTCTCTCAAAATCGTGCCAAAGCTCTAGATAATAAAATAGCAATAGTAACCCTCTCAAAACACACCAGATCTGATGAACAAGGCCTTGCAAGAAATACCCAGGTGCTAGAATGTCAATAAGCCCTGTCAATAACCTGGATTGAACTCCTCTCCAAGGAATGATGTGCCCCTTGCTGGAAAACCCTCAAGGGTACGGCCTGCTGCTCTCCTGAATGGATGATGGTACCATTGAATACTGTAGAATGGTGTGGGTGGAGTATTTCATCCCCGAGACCAAGCTTGGAACAAGGTGAGTGGAATCTTTCACCACTGAGTTGTTCTCTAGGGTTTGTATTCTCAAAACCCTCAAAACTGTGTGCTCAAGAGCCCAATAGCCAAATGCATAATAATCCAAGATGAGTGAGAGTTGTGCCCTAGGCTTCCCTTTATACCTCTTTCTAATCTTTTGTTGAGTTAAGTTAAGCCTTAGGTTCAGCTCCTAACTCAACCTCAAGCGCTCTAATCTCCCAGTGAGTTACTTTTCACTTTTCCAAGTCAACTTTAAATTATAACATTAGGTTTAGCTGACTTTTCCCCAAATTGCATGAGACTATAGTCTAGTGGGGATGACTAGACTACTGAGTCTCTCCTAACCTCTTCATCAAGAGGTGGGGGACATTACAATAGCCATCAAGTAATTGATCAATTTCACTGGGGATGTTGATATTTTCTGCTTGGAATGGAGACTAAAAGCATTTTCAATCATGTGGAACAATCAACTGAGTTACAATCTTGACAGACAAGTTTGGTCAGCCAAAAGGATATGCTCACATAGAAATTTTGGATGCAAAGGCAGTACAAAATGCTATTTTGTTGAATGAATTTGAGTTGCACGGTCGGCAGTCAAAGATTCATACGTAGGTCTCTTGCTGAGAATACTTCTACTCAACGATCCAATCAAATTTGCATCCAAATACTTATTTTCATCTCTGGCACACTTCCTCACAAACACAACACTTGAAAAAGATTTCATGGCCACAAACATGGCTTCCACCAATGTTGCTACGAATCTCGTCGTTGTCGAGCCCGTGGCGAATGAAGATTCTAAAACCAACATTTGGTATCAGAGCTCTAGGTAAGAGGACATGTGAGGTTGCGCATGAGCGATCTACTCATTGCCCTCACTTCTTTGTTTGCGTTTTCATCGACCCTATGGTTTTTGACAAAACAAGAAACAAAGCAGACAATACAAGAAAACAGAGTAGACAGATCGAGAACCAGAATGTGTAGAGCGCAAATGTATTAGATGATAGGCTAAACTTATAAAGAGGAAACTAAACAACCAAATCAATAAGACAAGAACAAATCCTAACGACTGGTACAGCTGGCCAGAACAACTAGCAGTGTACAGTCACACGTTGTTGAGGTTACAACTAACACTCCCTCTTAAACTCATCAGTTACAAACATCGGCCCTGATAATGCCCAAATGTTGTCTCTAAAAATCAAAAACGGTTTTTCCCAATGTCTTTATAAAGATGTTTGCGAGCTGATCTCGTGAACCACAAAATTGAAGCGTGATTTCACCATTATTGACTAGCTCGCATATGAAGTGATAGCGAGTGTCAATGTGCTTTCTTTTCTTATGAAAAACATGGTTTTTTGATAAAGCAATTGTTGAAGTATTGTCACAGAAGATAGGAGTTGGCTCCTTTTCTGTATGTGACATGTCAGTCAATAGTCTTCGCAACCACACAGCTTGACAGGAAGTTGAGGTAGCAACGACATACTCTGCCTCTGCAGAAGATATTGAGACAATGGGCTTCTTCTTTGATGCCCAAGAAATCAGATTCGTGCCCAGGTGAAAAGCATACCCTGAGGTGTTTTTCCAGTCATCTAGGTTGCCTGCTGTTATCGCACGGTTTGCAGGAGAGGTCCAAGAGCTTGAGTCAGGGCTTGAAACCGGTGTAACAGGAGCTTCCCCACCCACTGTCACCTCGATGGGGAGCTCTTTCTATTTAGGAGGGCAAGTCCAAGGGAGACGTCCCTAAGGCAATCTGGTCAAAGGAAGGCTAAAGGATAAAGGCCAAGTCAATGAAAACCCCTTCCACAGATTGCTGCCCAAGAAAAGATAGTCAAGAAGAAATCTTCCACTGATGATGCACCTGTTTGCGA
>JASDQU010515061.1:92613-107876 GCA_032191745.1 Picea mariana | reverse complement strand
GATCAGAAGATGAAGGAAGATTTGATGCATGCACGAACAGATCGGTAAAATCGACGATTCCAGAGAAGCATGGTAACCGCTACAAACTGGAAAACTCGTTCGGAAGGCTATACCTGTCAGAATGAGCTGGAAACTATCCCAATAGAAGTGCCTTGGCCTCTAGATTGATCCTGGCGACTGTCGGATGGAAGATCTGTCCTCTGATGCTCCAGATCTCGTCCCCTGGGAGTTTGCGCACTTCCTGGGATCTATGGATGCACCCAAATGATTCCACCAAAGGAATCGTCTAATATAGGACTCAAAATGTTCGTCCCGCCAAATGTGGAATTGGGTCGGAAGGGTTTCCCCAGATCTACTTTGATGCTCTGTCTATGACCCCAACTGTACTTCCACAAGAGTTGCGCCCTAGATGGATGAAAGATGCGCTCTAAAGGATTCCACCGTCCGAATCTGATGGTAAGTGGCTCAATCATTGCGACCTGGTTGGATCTCAACTGGGTCGGAAGGAAACTGCAATCCGAGCTTTGATCTCGTGCAACTACACAAACCCTCTATCTGACCTTACGCCCTCACTGGCTGAGTTGAACACACTGCAAACTGGATACTCCTGAATAGCACAATGAAATACTTGGATGGTATCTCCGATGGGCTAGGGTGTGTCTCTCGACACCGAAACTGATAAATGGTGGTGGTTTCCTCCAGAAACCCACAAAACAGTAGAAGTCAAATCTCTTCCTCCTCTAGGAACCTCAACATCAAATCATAACAATGCATAATGAGGAATTAGGTCGAATTCCTCCCTTTATACTCTTCCCGATCTAATTCACCATTGACCTCACTTAAGCTAGGCGCTTTTCCTCCTAAGGTGAATAATTAATTAATTAAGTCCCCCTTTAACACCTTTTCGTTCTAATTCTTTGTTGACTTAGGCTTAAGTGACTTTTCCTATGCTTTTTGGCTTAATTCATAGTTTAGCCACCAAATCACCCTTATGTCTCCCTTTTGTTCCCTGTTTGTGCCTGACTATAGTCTATGGGAACACATAGACTACTAAGTCACTCCCTGCTGGCCTACTCTTGGGAACGAGACATCACAGTTCTCCCTTCCTGAGATTGCTTGTCCTCAAGCAACATCAATCCTGGGTGTTGCAAAATATGCTCTCCCTCCCATGTGGCATCCTCCACTAGAAGACCTCTCCATCTAACCAAGCACTCCCGGATGACCCTGCTCCTCAACCCGCGCTCTTTCTGCACTAGTACCTCTTCCAACACTAGCTCCAACTGGCTCTCCTCATCCGAGGGTGGCAACTCCTCTGAAATGCTAATCTGCCGTCCCATGACCTTTTTAAGGCAAGATACATGAAAGACGTTATGAATCTTGCTACCCTTAGGTAGATTTAGCTCGTATGCCACCTCGCCTATCCTCCCTATGACTCTGTATGGCCCATTAAACTTCGGCCTCAACTTCTCTGCTTTGCTCCTCTTCAAGGAGGACTATATGTATGGTTGTAATCGCAGAAAAACCAAATCCCCTATTAGAATATAAAAGATTGTGCTCGTTTTACCATTGACAATGCCCTTGTCACCCAACCATAGGCCGAAGCCACCCTCTGAGCACCTTGACCTTGACATAGAAAAGAATCTTGGTAGCAATCCAATAGCCAAGAGAGACTAATGCACCAAGCAAAGCAAGAAGTAACCAAGCTGAACATATAGTCTCACCCAAAAACTGGCGCAGTATATTCCCCAAGACTTGCGCACAAAACTGCTGGACTGCAGTACGCAGAAACTGCTCTCTGCAATTATGAGAAGTGTGTATAATGAGAGACTGGTGCCCTATATTTATAGTAATTCTGGCAGGCTTGCCTAGGCCGACTTCTCCTTCTGGGTACTAATTAATTCATATTAATTATATTTCTGCAGCCGACATCTTGTCTAGGGTTTTCTTTATTTCTTCGCTTCCTTCTGGAACATTCTAATCTTGTCAAAGGTCACAATAGAGGTTCAGACCTCTCGAAGCTACCATAATATCAACATCCCCTACATCAAAACTGCGCTCGACTCTCTATCGGTCTGCATAGATCTTTTGTGGGTTCTGAGCTGTTTGCAAGTTCTCCCTCACTGCCTGCAGAATCCTCTGACTCTCCACCCAATCTTTGGCCCCCGGGACCCTGCTGTCTCCAAACACAGTCTCCACAAAGGAGGGTGCATCGTATCCATACAATGCCCTGAACGGTGGCATCGTGATAGACATATGGTAAGTTGTGTTGTAGCAATACTCACCCATGTGCATTGTTGCCCCCCCACATAGTTCCTCAGATACCCCTCTGTTTGTCCATCTATCTATGGGTGGTAGTTGGTACTTGTAGCTAGATATGTACCTGTCAACCTGAAAAGCTCTTGCCAAAACGCGCTAATGAAGCGCCCATGTCTATCACTGACTATCTGCTTGGGTAAACCATGCAACCAAAATACCTCCCTAAAAAACAACTATGCTACCTATATGGCCTTGTAGTTCGTGGGTATGGAAAAGAAATGTGCAAATTTGGTCAGCCTGTCGACCACCACAAATATACAGTCCCTGTCCTGCACTCAAGGAAGACCTGTAATGAAATCCATAGAAATGCTCTCCCATTTCTGCTTTGGAATGGGTAGAGGTTGTAGCAACCCTGCGGGGTGTGTCTGCTTGGACTTGTTCTGCTGACAAGTCGTGCACTCCCGGATGTGTTTCAGCACATCATCCTTGAGACCCTTCCATGAGAATCTCTCCCTGATTTGCCTATACGTTTTGAAATACCCTTGATTCCCTGTTGTAGGCGAATCATGACACACCTTCAAAATTTTCCCCTTCAGGATAGATTCTGGAACCAAGTAGATCTGGTCCTTATAGAAAATGATGTCATCAAGAACCCAATATCTATCATCAACCACTTGTCCATCCATCACCTCACAAGCAAATTTTGTTTTGGAGTACTCCACCAACAAATGAGCTTTGCAATTTGTACAAACGTCCATCATCAAACACCCTACTGGCCACCTGGACGAGGCATCTGCTACGATATTCCTTTTTCCCTTGACATACTCAATGTCAAAGTCAAAGGCTTGGATCTTTGAGACCCACTTCTGCTGTCTCTCACTGAGGTCTTTCTGATCTAGGAAATACTTGAGACTGTTATTAGGAAATACTTCTGCTGTCTTCACTACAAATCTGCTGCCTACGAGATACTGCCTGAATTTGGTTAAGGCATGCATGATTGCTAGCATTTCCTTGTCGTAAATAGGATAGAGTCTCTTCGACTCGTTGAGATTTCTGCTCTCAAACACAATGGGGTAGCCCCTTTGTATCAAAATCGCTCCAATCCCCACCCCTGCGTTGCACTATAAGACAAACAACTGCGAGAAGTCTGGAAGGACTAGAACAGGGCATGTGCGCATAACCTCCTTCATTTTATCAAATGTCTGTTGTGACTCCTCTGTCCAATGAAAACCACCCTTATTGGTCAAGTATGTGAGTGGTGCTCCCAACTGTGAAAAGCCCTTGACAAACCGCCTGTAGTAACTGCATAACCCAAAGAATCCCTTCAACTCTGTGAGGTTCTTGGGTGTTGGCCAATCCAGAATGGCCCTGATCTTCTCCTGACGAACCTGTACTCCATGCTCACTGATGATATGCCCCAAGTATAGTAGTTCTCTCATGCCAAACTCACATTTGGATTCCTTGGCATATAATGACCGTGCCTGCATAATGCTAAAGACCTCCTCCAAATGTGCCAAATGTTCATCCCATGTCTTGCTGTATATCAATGTATCATTGAAGAACACCAAAAGGTATTTCCTCCATCGTCCTCTGAAGATGTGGGTCATGCAAGACTGGAAAGTGGTCGGTGCATTGGTCAACCCAAATGGCATGACCAAGAACTCAAAATGTTCGAAGTGGCATCTGAACGCGGCCTTCTCTATATTTTGCTCCCTGATGCTGATCTGATGATACCCAGATTGCAGATCGATCTTGGTGAAGAAAACTTCCCCATGCAACTCGTCCATAAACTCATCTATGCGCAGAATGGGGTACCTATTCTTTATCGTTTTCTTGTTGAGAGCTCTGTAATCGATGCACATCTGCAATGTGCCATCCTTCTTCAGTAATAGAACGACTGAAGAGGCAAAAGGACTCGTGCGGGGCCTGATGTGCCTCATCGCAAGAAACTCTTTGATTGCTTTCTCAATCTCATCCTTGAACCTCTTGGGATGCCTATAAGGCGTAGTAATCACTGGTGTAGCCTTGCCTCCAACTCGATCATGTGCTCAAATCCTCTATCTGGTGGTCTCTCTGGTGGTATCTGTTATCGCACAGTTTGTAGCTAGGATAAAAGGCTATAAGGTAGAGGGCCAAACTGGCGTAACAAGAACCTATCCCAGCCAATGTCACCACGATGGGAAGGTTATTTCTCTTTAGGGAGGCTAGGCCCAGGGGAGACATCCCTGGTGACCTGGGGTTTTGAAAGGGAAAAGGATAATAGGACAAGGACAAGTTACCCCTTTCACAGATCACCGCCAATCAGATAGTCCCGGCTAAATGGCCAATAATAAGGTATAACCAAAGAAAAGAAAAGCACCTGCTTGAGACAATACAACAAGGAAACTGATACGTGCAAACTTCATATATATTAAAGACTATATAGTATTCAATATGAGCAGTTTAAAAGTAAATGTTGACGAAGTCAATGTTTACAAAATAGAAATAGCAGTAATGTCACTTCACCAATAAATACTAGAATGATACAACATTCAATATAACAAATCACTTCTTAACTCAATAAATGCCTTCAACAACCATTCAATTGCTCACAAAGTAAAACGTTGTTGCATTGAGATGAAATAACCAAGAGTGACGTCAGCAACTTAAGGTTAGTAGGTTAGGGTTAGTGTAGTTAGGGTTTTAAATTCAAGTTTTGAGAGTGTTTGGATCAAAGTCTTACTTCAACGCTGGAGGTCTTGGGATCAGTGCCTTAGGGTAGAATGGAGTCAATAAATGAAGAACGCATAGGTTGAAGGAGATGAGATTTCAAAGGACTAGAGGGAAAAGTTTCAAGGTGCTGCTAAAGCAGGGCCTCAAAGACAAAACCCTAGGGGAGAGAGGCTCACTCCGGTGTTGCAAAAGCAAGGCCTCGTGCTCTCTCCTCCTTCCCGGCAAATGGCTAGCTCAGATGAAGCACAAAATCAAGAAAAGAAGGCTTAATNATAAGTGAAGAACGCATAGGTTGAAGGAGATGAGATTTCAAAGGACTAGAGGGAAAAGTTTCAAGGTGCTGCTAAAGCAGGGCCTCAAAGACAAAACCCTAGGGGAGAGAGGCTCACTCCGGTGTTGCAAAAGCAAGGCCTCGTGCTCTCTCCTCCTTCCCGACAAATGGCTAGCTCAGATGAAGCACAAAATCAAGAAAAGAAGGCTTAATGAGGGAGAGTGTTGCTATAGCAAGGCTCTTTCATCAAACCCTAAAGGAAAAACGACCCTAAGTGTAGATAACCTAGGCCTGGGATGTCTTCCTCCTCTTGGATTCTAAAAGGTACGGCTAGCACAGGGGAAAGAGAAACAAGGAGTGTAGCTACGGCTAGGCTCTCTTCCTCTCTTTCAATGGTTGAAGTTTCTCTATCAGGGGACATGAGACAAGGACCTACTTGTGTGCTTGTCACCTAGGGTTTTGATTCAGCAAATTTATAAGCAATATGCAAGAAATTTAAACTACAGCCATTCAATAAGAAGTTTTGCAGAAGAAACACTTACAATTCATGATGAAGTAACCATGCAAACCCTAGTTGTAACACCTTCCTTCAAGAGAAACACCATAAATGCCAAAAAATCTCTTCCTTCAACAAGTGTGCATCACTTAGTTCAGCCAAAAACCCCAATAGGGCACTAAAAACCAGACCTCACTATGAGTGAGTGAAAATTGGTGATTAAAATGAGAGTCCAAACCCTCAATATATAGTGTATCAATGACCTAATTTTACTTTTTAGGTCATAAAAAGGCCGACAAGGCCATAATGTCAAAATCATATTATTTTTACATTAAATGATAAGTAAAACCCTAATCAAGCAAAAGGTGAGACATCAAGCCCCTCTGAGGGAGACGTTAGCCCTTTCTAGGGCCAGTGCAGCATCCAGAAGCAAGATGTTAACCCTCCTTGGGCTCCTCCAAACTGCCACATGTGCCAACCACCCTGTCCATCTGCCATATGCTCATGATGACATCATAAGCCTCCTGGTGACGTCCTGGGTCATCTGGAGCCAACATTCCACTGCAAGTGGGTCAATCCCCCTAGGTCCAGCTCAACGAAAGTGCCTCTGATGGAACGTCCCTTTCTTCTCCGGTGCAAAGGCCTTGATCCATCTCCATCCTGTCTCTGCCCCCTAATGGGATCTCAACATCCACCTGGTGGGCTCTTTAGCCCCATGGAGGTCTGAACTGGTCATCTCCCCATGTGTACCGGTCCAAATGGTACCTGTCCGTCGGGCATGGTCCTGCACATCAAAAGCTACGCCCTCCATGGGCTCATCAGTCACAGGGATCATAGCAATGTCAATCACATCTCATCATTAATATTATTAAACACATACATAAAACCCCTAATACATCAGTCAATNTTAATATTATTAAACACATGCATAAAACCCCTAATACATCAGTCAATAGCTCAAAGACATTACAAAAACCTGCAATACCAGATTGGAGAAAAGGACAAGACGTCCTATTGGGCTAGTGTCCACAAGAAAAGGAAAGTTTCCAGGAAGATTTCATCCAAGCCATGTACGCGAGGTGATGTGGTTAGGGGATGTCCAAACATATGGGTGCAGTAAGGGCCAAGGATGCATAAGTGTTATCTGTGGGTGCCTTTGTAGAAGGCGAGCTGTACCTGTCATTGATGCATTTTTTTTTCCAAGCCCATTCTTGCCTTTATTCTTTTTCTTGCTTTATTCTTTATTTGCTTTTCTTCTTCCTTTTCTTTTTATTCAAGAACTAACCAGGGGACACTGCCTTGGCATGGTGACCAGAGCTGACAGCGTTACCCACAACTACGTTCACAGAGATGAGAAGGCTGGCATGTGATGAGACCCCCTTTCCCTTGGCCATGCAACCAAAGGTGGCAGTGTCATACTGTTAGGTACCCATGGACCTAATAGGCTGGCTCTTGATGAGACCCCCTATCCTCTGACTAGGTCTTGTTTTGTTATTTTCCGGGTCCCTCTTGTTTCTTGCTGAGAGGCTTTTTACTGCCTTCTCGGGGATCCCTGGGTGAAGCATCTCGAGGTTTTATTTCTAGGCTTTTGTCTTTTTCCAGCTATTTTTACCTTCTGGGCCTTTAGCCCCTTCTTCCCACGAGATAAGATGCAACCCTGCAAATAGGTCAACCCAATGTCTAGACAAGGGGAATGGGATAAATGAGCGGGAGATAAGATGAAACAGTGGTGCCATGATGGGAGTGGACGATGGCTTTTCAAAAATTCCCCAGTGGCAAACCAAAACCTATGAGCATAGGCTTGCTAGGGCACCCTGCCAATTCCCCCAAGCATGGTCAAGTGGGCAAATGTAAGATCCAAGCAGTCATTAGAAATAAAGGGAATCAAATGCATATATTTAAAGGTTTTAATGATCAAAAGTGACACATACCATGATACCTGGACCAATTACCTCACGAAGCAAGAACCTTCTCTGATACAGGACCAAGCCGATGGTGATGGATGCTACTGTTGCTGACAAGACAAAGTTGATGGAAGAAGAAAGGATGGGCCCTCCAGGGCCATGCTCAGGTCAATCCTTCTCTTGGTACTCCATGTCTGGGACCTGTGGGCCTCGAGACATGATGTCCTAGTTATCCCTAAAAAGTGGGGATAACATCTGGCTCCAACTCGGGGACATGTGCTCACCGTAGAGCACATGAGAACCTCAACATCTCTGGCATAACTTTCAGACCTGCTCAATCTAGATAGGAGTATCAGTAACAAAATTGGGGCGGTAATGCCACCCCATCATACATATGGATATATATAGATTGAAAGAAAACAATCAATAATGCAAATGTGAAAGCAAACTAACATGAAATGCAAATGGTATAATACATGAATAGAAAATGCCTACTTACCTGTCCTTACCTGTGAAGTCAGGTTACCCCATCCTGGTGGGGTTTAAGGAGGTGCCCGCTGACGGGCACTGTGCACCTTCGTCCCTCCAGTGTAGACAGGTATTAAGAGTCATTAACTGACTTTCTTCCAACCTTAAAAGGGCCAAGCCAAAAATGATTGTTTCCTTTGATATTAGTAGGCTTCCCTTTATTGGCATCCCACATCCATACTACGTCCCCCTCCTTGTACTCTTTGACTTTGAAATTGGTCGTTCCTTGAACAACACTGGTGTATTGTGTAGAGGGAGGTGGGTGGGATTCTGCTATAAAGATTTACTGCTGCGAAGGATGGATCCGTACATCACCTTCCACTTTCTTTAGTATTTTCGCAGTCTCGGATTCCTAGCTTTTGAACTCGTCTAGGAGTTGTTGGTATTCTTCTTTGTTCATCCATTTAATCTGATTAGAATTTTCCTCCTTTACAAAAGGCATATCTTCTAGAGAATATTTATGAGGAGTCTGTCTGGTTTTGTCATGTGCTTTGTCATCTTTGATGGAATCACTGGGCTCTTGCACATAAGTTGTAGTCAAAGGTACATTCTAGATACGACCAATAGTTCCATCTTTCAATGGTCCATCTGATCCTTGGAAAAAGTTGTCAAATCTCTCTTTGATAGATGGTACCTTGATGACATCTCTCAAAGGGATGGTTACAAACATCTTGGATAATGCCCCTTCAAGGTCAAATTTTAGGTTAACCCTTTCAGTCTTGGATGTTTTAGGAAAGATTTCATCCAAAGGTGGGTTTTTTGTTTGGTTAGTGGCAGGTTGGTTCAACTTCTTTCTTCTATATACCTGGAACTCTTGTTTCTTTAGCTTTTCTTTTGATTCCTGGTCTACTTTGTTTATTACCGCCATTCTGGCTGACCTGGATGCTTCTTTTATGGCCTCTTGATGCTCTTCAGCGGTGATATTTATTTGAGGGCCTTCTATTATGTGGTCTATATTGTTCACTTGTTGATGGCCACCATTACTGTAAGGACACTCATGTTCCCAATGTGCTTCACTGCATTGAAAACACCAAGGGTTTTCATCCACAATGACGGTGCTCGGAACTTCTATGTCTTTGAAAACATCTTCGTTCCACTCAAGGATATTACTTACTCTCTGTACTGGATAGCCATATTCATCCGAATCTTCAGAGATATTAGAGGCATCGTCRGGATAATCACCTCAATCTGTGTCTTCTTCTGTCAAGGGAAAAGTGGGGCAATCTTGAAACAAGAATGGATCCACTGAAAAGGGTGTTTGTTCATCCTGCTCAGAATGACCAGTTTGTAATAGTGTGGGAATCCCCTTAAAAGGTAATTGGTCATCCGAGTCTTGCTTTGTTAGAAAAGAAATTTTCAACATTTCACGAATCCTTTTAACCCTTTGCAAGATACAGGACATACTAGTGCTTAGATTGGTTCCACTATGTACCCGGGGCTCTTCAGACCTATTGGTTTCACTCATATCTTGATTTTTTAACATTGGTGTGTTCAAGAAAAACAAGGAATCTTCAAAGTTAGGTTTTTTATGAGTGGCCATACCCAAATCCTCGGACAGTTCATGTTGTCTTGAGACATTTAAGACATTGTTGAAGTTTGAGAAAGCTGTGCTCCATTTCCTTTTGGGAGGCATGAGTTTTACCTCAAGAATTTTTGGGAACTTGGGTTCAGCTTCGGTGATATCCTCGTCACTAGATTACCAAGGGTCATTATTGTATAAGAGATTGACTTGATGGATGTAGTCTTCGAATTCAAGGTTCTTTTGAATCTGACAAGCAAAATCTTTTGCTTCTTCTAGAGTCGAGGGTGACCGATCTTTGAGAGTAAACTGCAAAACTCCTTCCAACGACTTCAAGTAGTGTTGGAGGACAACTTCTTCTGAGAAATTAGGTCTAATCTTCTTGAGGAGAAGGTTGAACCTATCTTTGAAATCCTTAATGCCCTCACTAGAGGCTTTGCAAATATCAGTATATTGAGAGTAAAGGGAATCCATGCTTTCTTTTTCACACCAATCTTTCTTGAAGGCTTGTTCAAGATCTTCAGGGGTTTTGATGCTTCCTTTAGGGAGTTTGTTAATCCATCTTCTGGCACTTCCGGTGAGTGAGCTCACAAAGAGCCTTAAAAAGACATCGGGGTGTTCTTGTCCGGATTGGTGAAACTGGAATGCATCACAGAAGTCGATCCAATGAGAGTTTCCATAGGATCCATCTTCCCTTGAAAACTTAGGTATCCAGGACTTGACCTTCTTGGGTAGATCATGTAACCCCCCTTGGGTGTTAGGTAAGCTTAAAGGGCCAAAGAGTTCTTTATGAGACCATTTGGGAGAACTTACAGGGGTGACAGGATTTGTGGAGGTCATAGTAGTAGATGAAAGTATATATTGACGCCCACTACGGGTCATCATTAGCTATTTATGGAGTCGCCAGATGATTTGCTTGAAATCATCAAAGAAAAGGGAAAACACCCTAGTGGAGTCACCAGGTAAGCTTGTAAGATAAGTCTTCTGAGGCAAGGCTTACCAAAAAGTGTCGTCCTTAGGAGAATTGACTCAGTGTTCCCCGACAACGACGCCAAAATGTTATCGCACAGTTTGTAGCTAGGATAAAAGGCTATAAGGTAGAGGGCCAAACTGGCGTAACAGGAACTTATCCCACCCAATGTCATCACGATGGGAAGGTTCTTTCTCTTTAGGGAGGCTAGGCCCAGGGGAGACGTCCTCGGTGACCTGGGGTTTTGAAAGGGCAAAGGATAATAGGACAAGGACAAGTTCCCCCTTTCACAGATCACCGCCAATCAGATAGTCCCGGCTAAACAACCAATAATAAGGTATAACCAAAGAAAAGAAAAGCACCTGCTTGAGACAATACAACAAGGAAACTGATACCTGCAAACTTCATATATATTAAAGACTATCTGGTATTCAATATGAGCAGTTTAAAAGTAAATGTTGATGAATTCAATGTTTACAAAATAGCAATAGCAGTAATGTCACTTCACCAATAAATGCTAGAATGATACATCATTCAATATAACAAATCACTTCTTAACTCAATTAATTCCTTCAACAACCATTCAATTGCTCACAAAGTAAAACGTTGCTACATTGAGATGAAATAACCAAGAGTGACGTTAGCAACTTAAGGTTAGTAGGTTAGGGTTAGTGCAGTTAGGTTTTTAAATTCAAGTTTTGAGAGTGTTTGGATCAAAGTCTTACTTCAATGCTGGAGGTCTTGGGATCCGTGCCTTAGGGTAGAATGGAGTCAATAAGTGAAGGACGCATAGGTTGAAGGAGATGAGATTTCAAAGGACTAGAGGGAAAATTTTCAAGGTGCTACTAAAGCAGGGCCTCAAAGACAGAACCCTAGGGGTGAGAGGCTCACTCCGGTGTTGCAAAAGCAAGGCCTCGTGCTCTCTCCTCCTTCCCGGCAAACGATTAGCTCAGATGAAGCACAAAATCAAGATAAGAAGGCTTAATGAGGGAGAGTGTTGCTACAACAAGGCTCTTTCATCAAACCTTGAAGTAAAAACGACCCTAAGTGTAGATAACCTAGGCCTAGGACGTCTTCCTCCTCTTGGATTCTAAAAGGTATGGCTAGCACAGGGGAAAGAGAAACAAGGAGTGTAGCTACGACAAGGCTCTCTTCCTCTCTTTCAATGGCTGAAGGTTTCTCTATCAGGGGACATGAGACAAGGACCTACTTGTGTTCTTGTCACCTAGGGTTTTGATTCAACAAATTTATAAGCAATATGCAAGAAATTTAAACTACAACCATTTAATAAGAAGTTTTGCAAAAGAAACACTTACAATTCATGAAGAAATAACCATGCAAACCCTAGTTGGTAACACCTTCCTTCAAGAGAAACACCATAAATGCCAAAAAATCTCTTCCTTCAACAAGTCCGCATCACTTAGTTCAGCCAAAAACCCCAATAGGGTGCTAAAAATCAGACCTCACTATGAGTGAGTGAAAATTGGTGATTAAAATGAGAGTCCAAACCCTCAATATATAGTGTATCAATGACCTAATTTTACTTTTTAGGTCATAAAAAGGCTGACAAGGCCATAATGTCAAAATCATACTGTTTTTACATTAAATGATAAGTAAAACCCTAATCAAGCAAAAGGTAAGACATCAAGGCCCTCTGAGGGAGACGTTAGCCCTTTCTAGGGCTAGTGCAGCATCCAAAAGCAAGACGTTAGCCCTCTTTGGGCTCCTCCAAACTGGCACACGTGCCAACCACCCTGTCCATATGCCATATGCTCATGATGACATCATAAGCCTCCTGGTGACGTCCTGGGTCATCTGGAGCCAACGTTCCACTGCAAGTGGGTCAATCCCCCTAGGTCCAGCTCAACCAAAGTGCCTCTGATGGAACGTCCCTTTCTTCTCCGGTGCAAAGGCCATGATCCATCTCCATCCTGTCTCTGCCCCTTGATGGGGTCTCAACATCCACCTGGTGGGCTCTTCAGCCCCATGGAGGTCTGAACTAGTCATCTCCCCATGTGTATCGGTCCAAATGGTACCTGTCCGTCGGGCATGGTGCTGCACATCAAAATCTACGCCCTCCGTGGGATCATCAGTCACAGGGATCATAGAAATGTCAATCACATCTCATCATTAATTTTATTAAACACATACATAAAACCCCTAATACATCAGTCAATAGCTCAAAGACATTACAAAAACCGGCAATACTAAATTGGAGAAAAGGACAAGGCGTCCTATTGGGCTAGTGTCCACAAGAAAAGGAAAGTTTCCAAGAAAATTTCATCCAAACCATGTATGTGAGGTGATGTGGTTAGGGGATGTCCAAACATATGGGTGCAGTAACGACCAAGGATGCAAAAGTGTTACCTGTGGGTGCCTTTGTAGAAGGCGAGCTGTACCTGTCATGGATGCATTTTTTTTTCCAAGCCCATTCTTGCCTTTATTGTTTTATTTGCTTTTCTTCTTCCTTTTCTTTTTATTCAAGAACTAACTAGGGGACACTTCCTTGGCATGGTGACCAGAGCTGACAGCGTTAACCCACAAGTACGTTCACAGAGATGAGAAGGCTGGCACGAGATGAGACCCCCTTTCCCTTGGCCATGCAACCAAAGGTCACTGCCTTGGCGTGGTAACCAGATGGTGGAAATGTCATATTGTTAGGTACCCATAGACCTAATAGGCTGGCTCGTGATGAGACCCCCTATCCTTTGACTATGTCTTGTTTTGTTATTTTCTGGGTCCCTCTTGTTTCTTGTTGAGAGGCTTTAACTGCCTTCTTGGGGATCCCTGGGCGAAGCATCTCAAGGTTTTATTTCTAGGCTTTTGTCTTTTACCAATTGCTTTTACCTTCTAGGCCTTTAGCCCCTTCTTACCACGAGATAGATGCAACCCTACAAATAGGTCATCCCAATGCCCGGACAAGGGGAATGGGATAAATGAGCGGGAGATAATATGAAACAGTGGTGCCATGATGGGAGCGAACGATGGCTTTTCAGAAATTCCTTAGTGGCAAACCAAAACCTATGGGCACAGGCTTGCTAGGGCACCATGTCAATTCCCCCAAGCATGGTCAAGTGGGCAAATGTAAGACCCAAGCAGTCGTTAGAAATAAAGGGAGTCATATACATATATTTAAAGGTTTTAATGATCAAAAGTGACACATACCATGATACCTGGACCAATTACCTCACGGAGCAAGAACCTTCTCTGATATAGGACCAAGTCGATGGTGATGGATGTTGCTGCTGCTGACAAGACAAAGTTGATGGAAGAAGAAAGGATGGGCCCTCCAGGGCCATGCTCAGGTCAATCCTGCTCTCGGTACTCCATGTCTAGGACCTGTGGGCCTCGAGACATGTTCTAGTTATCCCTAAAAGGTGGGGATAACAGTATCGACCCAAACATTGGCTCATACTAGCTCATAAGTTATATGATCTGTGGATGGTACTGTTCTCTGCCCCCTGAATCCTTCCGTTTGGTGATTAAACACTCTACTGCATAGGCCACATCATCGTGACGGAAGATCCTCTCCATCCGTTTTGCCGATACTGCTCGTGGTGCTCTTGTAGACATGCCTCTCAGTACCACTCTCGATCCACTGGCATCTCTGAAGCTCATGGTCAACGTCTGATAGTTGAACCCAATCTCCCCTAATGAATATAACCACTGTACCCCCAATACTACATCTGTATCTGACAGGTGAACTACATAGAAAGTGTCTGTCAAGGTGTAGTTGCCTAGTTTGACCTCTAGGTCCGGGATCATGTCCAAACATGTCATCGTGTACCAATCTGTCATTGCTACATGGAATCCCTCAAAATCGTCAGTGAGTAACCCCCTCTTGGATACTAAGGACAAATCTATGAAATTGTGGGTGGCCCCACCATCAACTAAAGCGGTCATGCACTGCCCCTGTACAAGGCCCTTGAACCTGAGAGTGTTGTACCTGGATACTCCTGAAAGGGTGGCTATGGTTCCCCCTTTCACCTCTCTACGAGGTTTTGTTTCCTCCTTAGGTTGTGCCCCTATCGGTATCTGAGGTTTCTTCGGCTGTTGCTCTAGCTCATGAGTGGTCTCATCCCCTGAATCATTGTTTGCCCGTTCCCCGATATCCTTGTCCTCCTCCTCACTGCCTGATTCCACTTCAATGTAGTGGATTTGTCCCTTTCCCATGCATCTATGTCCTGGGACCTGTTATCGCGCAGTTTGTATTTTAGGTCATAGGCTACAAGATAGTGGACAAACTCACGTAACAGGAACCTTCCCCACCCATTGCCACCTCGATGGGGAGGTTCTTTCTGTTTAGGGAGGTTAGCCCAGGGGAGACGTCCCCGGTAATCTGGGGTTTGAAGAGGCAAAGAATAAAAGGTCAAGAGTTAAGGTTATCCCTCCTCGTAGGTTACCACCAGTATCAGATAATCCGGCTAATCAACCAATAAAGAAGTGAAGTCCCTGTTGAGAACACCTGCCCGGAACAAGACAATAACAACACTATATGTATATTTGCAGGTTATAATTCAAAGGGTTAGTACTTCTTAATTATCTGATTTCATTTAATAAGCAATATAGTAGACAAGATAAGGTCAACGTTCTGCTAAATAGCCTAT
>JASDQU010515061.1:66769-79882 GCA_032191745.1 Picea mariana | reverse complement strand
CAAGGGCTTTGTCAAAGCCTTGGTGAACAACATCACCAATCTGTGCTTTGATACACTGGATACGGCCACGACCTTCCGCTGGAACTCTGAGATGAAGGCCTCAACTGATCTGGTCTGCCTCAACTGTGTAAGATCACTAAAGTGGAGCTCTGGATCTCTCTTGTCAAATCTCTCAATCAACCTCTTAGTGAACTCCAAATATGAGGTAATGTGACTGTGACCCAACTTTACTAGTCCATGATACCACCACTCGTGGGCCTCCCCCTCCAAGTGCAATGTGGTGAAGCTAATAGCTTTTGACTCTATCATCGGGTTAAGCTTAAAGTATGTGTCAAGTTGTTGAACCCATGCCTGAGCTGAGCAATGTGATGATCTGTCGAAAGTAGGAATGTTCAGTTTTCCCACTTTCTTAATGAAATCCATGTTGTGAGTCTGCCTGTTGCCTCTATGTGCCTCCCGGGGTTTTTTTCGATATCTGATCGAACAATAGTCCATCAAACTCATGTCTCATGGAACTCCGGTCCTAATGCCAAGTAGTCTCTCCTGTACTCCCTGAACAAATCCTGTAGCACCACCTGCCCCTGACCCGACTGTCCTCCTGCCTACCCTGGCTATCCCAAAGGTTGTCCCAATGTCTGTCCCGCCTGGAACTATGGATATAAAGGTCGGGGAATCCTCCTAGATGATGTGTAGGCTCGGGATGGTGAAGGGTTTGTACTAGCTCCTCCCTGAGATCCACCGGAGCCATTGGCCCCACCTCCCTGGTGTCCTCCTGAACCACTCGATCCTCCTGCGGCATTGGCACCTATAGTGCTCATACTATGTTGGAGCATCTGTGCACTAAGGTTCATCTGCTATATGGCCGTCAATAGGTATCTCTGTTCCCTAGCTAGGTCATTCAACATGGCCCGCGTGCTGTCAAGATGTAACTCAGGGCCTTTCCCTCTGCCCTCGGGTGTCTCACGTCTGTCACCCATTGTCCTCTCTATCTCGGCCTCTGTTTCTAAATTGATATGCTCCTTGTCCTCTATCTCTGGCTCTGTATCTGACTGACTGTGGAAGGGGGTGTAATCCCTTCGGTTTCTATCTTTCCTATCTCTACTATGACCTCTGCGTTATTGAATGTACTTGTCTCCAATATGTCCTCGACCCCCTAGGTATTCTTCACCTGTTCCTGGAATCATGGGGTCATGATAAACACTTCTTCACAAGCTGGCAGGAAGAAGGCTCTGATACCATTGAAATATCCTTAATCCAGCTGATCTGGATATCTACTACGGATCTAGTGTTCTGTCTCACAGATCTGATACTCTGGGGCTTTTTGGATGCTTTTTAGTTATGTGCTTGAGATGTTTGTGGTTGTTGCATGTGCATGTTATACATTATGGTTTAAACAATATATATATGATGCATGTCGAAATAAGGAACAACAACCACCCAATAATATGTATTATGAGATTTAAGTAGAGAAATACAATGAATTACTGGAAATATAGAAGAAATTCATTAACTAGATCTCATAGATCGTCACTGAAATACAAGAAAATAACGTAAAATACCCGTGATCAGAAGATGAAGGAAGATCTGATGCATGCACAGATAGATCGGCAAAATCAACGATTCCGGAGAAGCACGGTAACCACTACAAACTAGAAAACGCGTCCAGAAGGCTATACCTGTCGGAATGAGATGGAAATTGTCCCAATAGAAGCGCCCTGGCCTCTAGACTGATCCTGGTGACTGTCAGATGGAAAATCTGTCCTCTGATGCTCAAGATCTCGTCGCCTGGGGGTCTGCGCACCTCCTGGGCTCTCTGGATGCGCCCAAATGATTCCACCAACGGAATTCTCTGATATAGGACTCAAAATGTTCACCCCGCCAAATGCGGAACTGGGTCGGAAGGGTTTTCCCAGATCTGCTCTGATGCTCCATTTATGACCCCCAACTGTCCTTCCACAAGAGTTGTGCCTTAGATGGCTGAAAGATGCGCTCTGAAGGATTCCACCATCCGAATCTAATGGTAAGTGGTTCAATCAATGCGCCCTGGATGGATCTCAACTGGATCGGAAGGAAACTGCAATTCGAGCTTTGATCTCGTGCAACTACACAAACCCTCTATCTGACCTTGCACCCTCACTCGCTGAGTTGCGCACACTGCAAACTGGATACTCATGAATAGCAAGGTGAAATACCTGGATGGTATCTTCGATGGGCTAGGGTGTGTCTCTCAACATCGAAACTGATCAATGGTGGTGGTTTCCTCCAGAAATCCACAAAACAGTAGAAGTCGAATCTCTTCCTCCTCTAGGAACCTCAACATCAAATCATAACAATGCATAACGAGGAATTAGGTCAAATTCCTCTTTTAATACTCTTATCGATCTAATTCACTTAAGCTAGGGGCTTTTCCTCCTAAGGTGAATAATTAAGAACTTTTTCGTTCTAATTCTTCGTTGACTTTGGCTTAAGTGACTTTTCTTATGCTTTTTGGCTTAATTCTTTATTTAGCCACCAGATCACCCTTATTTCTCCCTTTTGTTCCCTGTTTGTGCTTGACTATAGTCTACAAGTACACATAGACTACTAAGTCACTCCCTGTTGGCCTACTCTTGGGAACGAGACATCACACAGTTTCACTCTCATGCTTTTTAATAATTGAAAAAACTGTGCATAAGAAGAAAATGTCATGTGTGTTTGCCCATCTTTTAGTAAAATTTTCCTGGAAGGAATCCCATCCATTAATGGAAGCATCCGGAAGGGACTTGTACCATGCTCGTGCCTCCCACTTGAGGGTTGACACAAACATCATCATCACCACATCTTCATGTTCCACATTAAATTCCCACACTACTTGTAAAAATTTATCCAAGTGGTCCTTAACTGATTCTCCCAACCTCCCTGCAAACAAAGGTATGCGTTTAAGCCGTTTATGTTCAAGAAAGTCATGAGGATAATCTGGGAATGCAACAAAACTTTTTAGTCAAAGGCAAAAAATCTCCACCTTACTAGTGGCCTCACAACTGCATCCATATTGGTAGTCTCAAATAAAAGAAAGCACAACTACTAGCTCAAGATGAAAATAAAATAAAGATGAAGATGTCGAATATACATTCACCATAGTGCTCGTCGAAAAAGAACTTACCTAAGAACTCGATATGCTTACCCATTTTGAGAAGAGTTCTTAGCAAAAGAAAAGTCTTGTTCCATAAAAAGATATTAAGGTTTGTTGAAGCTCGAAACTTGACCTTGTGAGGTAATCGAAACCAAAAGATCTTCTTGTGTAAGTCCCCTGTGGAGTCGTCCCTAGATACTGTGGAGTCTCTAGGTGAGTTAGAAAAAATAAATAAATTAAAGAAAAAACTCACCGATGTCGTTTACCAAGGCTGGTGTTCCCCGTCAATGGCGCCAATTTGTTAGCACAAATTTCTACCCTCCAATTTGAGCTGCTAAACCTGTTATGATAGCGGTAAAAACTTGGCTAATTAAAGGAGTAGGGCCCCAATTGTCACTGACCAAACCCCTCTCCGTTTGGGCTAGTACTCACTAGCCTCTCGGGGGAGTCCCTAGGCACAATGAAGTGCCTTGTTGGCTGATCAAAGGTCTGATTTCTGCATTCAAAATGAAAAAATAGTGAGCTATTTTGTCTTGGACAGCATGTAAAAGCGGTCCAAAACAGTGAGAAAGTCGATCTTATACGATTGGAGGGAACCTACAAAGTTAGCACAATGAAGATAGACTGAAAAGAAGATGAAAACTATTCAAAACGATCAAAATCAACCATGATAAACAATTCAGAAAATGACATATCAGATTACAAATTTACCATAATATCGCCAAAAAAAGAGGTTTGAATGACAAAAACACAGTTTTTTATTGATAAAGCTTCCAAGAGAGCTGATTGCACCACACTTGACAAGCCTACAACTGATACAATGACTACTTTCCTCAAAGAGGATCCATTAGACTAGAGAGAGAGAGAGAGAAGAATGAGAGAGACATTATGTTGTTATTGCAAGAACTGACAAAATAACCCAAGACAAGCCTCCAATATATAGCTAGAGGGGGCGCATATCTCAAGGAGGAGGGATGCATGAAGGGGGTAAGAATAGAGTCTAAGTGAGATGACTGAGAGTGAGTGTGAGTTTTGAATGTGCATGAGTGAGTGAATGACGAGCTAAATGAGTGAGAAGAGGGTAAAGTGAGGTGCATGGCATGCATAGGAGGAGGAAATAACAGAGTGTAATTTTAGAGTTGGTGCATGAGTGCACGGGGGAGATAATTTTAGGAAACTCATGCGACCTCTTCTTCCATCATAAATTAATTATCATATGCTCCAATTTTAGGAAGATGCGCCCTAGCCTATGTGGATGCGACATCACTGCCACATGTCGACCTCAGAGGCTACCATTTGGCAATGTATGGACGATGACTGGACTTGCTAAATATTGAGGAAGCTAAAAATAGAACCTCTAAAAATAGGGTTTGTTGACCACCTATTCAACTAGGGGGTCAACACCATGTACCATGAATATATGCATCATCAGATGCTAACAAGTTAGAGACTATTTAGTTCTACAGGGCAAATTTTGCCTCCAGCACATATTTTTGTAAATGGAATTTTCGCTCCCCTGCATGGGATAATAATGTAATAGGTCTGCATGGATCATAGTTAGGTTAGTTACCTTAGGATTTCTTCATTATAAGAGTTCCTTTCACTGAGTGTTTTTTTTCCCCAGGTTATTAATTTGGCCTAACCAACCTTATTAATTTCCCTTGAGTTTTTCACTCTCACTAAATAAATCCTCCAAAGTGGTGAAAGGCATTCTAATGGATTCATCCTCTGGTGGCTAGTGTTTAGGAATGATGTAAATGACCATGTAAGACATCTCAAAAAGTTTCGCGGAATTTCGTCGAGTTTAGATAGGTTTTTTTTAATTAATTAAAATTTCCTAAGGTTGGGAAATTTAATTAATTAATTTTTGATAAAAATTGTAAAACTAGGTCCTTGGGATTTTGATAGCGGTATTTGTGCTCAAAAGAAATGGAATGAAACCCCCTACACCCTTGGACCAAGTTTCAATTCAGTTGGACAACTTTTGCTAGGTGTTTGTCCACAAGGAGTCTTAGTCAGAAAAAAAAAACAATTTTAATTGCTAAGCCATGACATAGGAAAAATGTCAATTTTGTAATTTTGGACAAAATGGAGTAAAGTTAAGATGGAAAATGATGAGACAGACATTACCTAACCTACCCAACCACTTTCTCAACCTTTACACACCCCCTAAACTCACCTCTCACCTAAACCCTCACGCCCCCATGGGGATTTGCACCCCCTCTCTAGCAAAAAGTGGAAACTTGTTTTAAATCAAGTCGTGGGCCCCTCCCTCATGAGGTGCGCCCTTCCTAGCCTTCCCACGTCCCCCTTAGAGTGTGTCCCACGGTCCACCCACCCACTCCTCCACACATCAACTTACTAATCCCAGCTAAACCTAAAAGTTGCGCCCTCCCTCCTTGAGATCTCAGCTTAGCCTTGGGTTTTGACACTTGGCAAAGATCTAAGAGGGGTCACTTTGCCTCTCAAGGTATAAATAGAACCCCTCCCTCACTCATTTCTCATTATTCTCTTGAGTATTGTTATGCTACCATTTTCTTACCATCTCTCTCTCTCTCTCTCTCTCTCATTGTTCATATTGCTTCCATTCCAGTTTGTTCTTGAAGAACTTGGAGCAATTTTGTTGCTGCAAACTCTTCCTTTGGTAATAGAGAAAAGCTTTGGAGGAATCGTGGAGTACAAGATTGTGTCTTGGTGTTCCATTCCACGTGAGGTGATCTTGTTCTTTTGAATATTATTGTGAATCTTGAGTTGTTTGCTTTGGTAAATTAGTTTACTTAGCTAGGTTTAGCAATAGTATAGTTGTTGGCCTATATGTTTTGTATTTTCTAATGATATAAGCTTTGTTGTGTTATTGGTTCATGCAATACATTATCTACTCTTTATCTCACGTTTTTATTCAAGGTTTGTAGGTTATCTCAAAGGGCGTGTTGGGATAGATTTGAGTAAGAATCTACCCTCATAACTTATTAAAAACTTCATAAGTTTTTCCATTACTTTTTCTGTTATTATCTCGTTCAGATTTTTTGGTTGCTAATGTTCTTAGATAGGTCATTTAAATCCATTAATTTTCTGGTTTTTATATGCAGAAAATTTCTGTTGCAAAACATGAATTTTCTTAACATTTGTGGGTGTGTGTTGCAGCATTTCCAGCAAGCAATAGCTTGCTGGTTTTTGCAGGTTCTCGCCAGGTCAAGGGTACATGCTGCCCATTTTCAGTCACAACACATTTCCAAAGGTCCCCCTTTGATATGGTAACAAAACCCCTTCTCTTCTTCTTCTTCTAAGCATATTGTAAGCAAGCCCAAAGGGGGGGTCCCCAAGTGGCTTGCCTTTTTGTTGTAAGTTTCTGTTTTCATTTTTAGTTTTTGCCCCTCTTGTCATTAAGACAAGGTAGTGTGGCTAGGCTCGTTTTAGTTTTAGTTTAGTTTTTCTTTTCTTTTCTTAGTTGTGGATGTCTAATATGCTCATGCTCATGGTTTAAAATTATCTAGCATTAGATCTCACACATAACAAACACTAGCTTAAGCCCGTGGAGGCATATGATTAAATCTTGTGTTAGTTTATTTCCTTACTTGCAAGCTCTCGTTTCACAAGCATCTATCTTTCAAGTTTGCATAACACACATGGGCATATAATTGGGTAAAGCTTTCACTTTGATTTCAGCTTTTCTTTCAAGTTCTTTACATGCAATAATCTTGTGATCTAAGAACTTCATTTTCACTGTTTTAACATTTCGGTTTTGGCCCTTTTTGGCACGTTTCGGGCAAGTAAAACTCACTTTAACACACTTAAACACCTTAAACCACTTAGTCCATAGGCCTAATAACCAATTAGACTTAATAGGACACCTCTATCGATCCATCTTCACCATTTAAAATGAGGACTAGAGGAAGCAACGGAAGGTAATAGGTCGGGGACGGCCTCGCGACGCTCATCGTCCTTTTGGGATGATCTGTGGAGCTAGGGTAGGCTTCGTTTCCATACTTCTTGATCACTCAACAGTTACTTGGTACAAGCGGAGGGAGTATTGGGTTGACACTTAGTTAGGATTGAGATTTCTATTAACATTTTTTAATCAATCCTTAATCCACAACTTTGGGCAATCAACTTAATACATCTTGGTGATCTACATTTACACTTGCAAGCACTCTTTCATATTTACATTTACATGCAAGTTATCTTTATATGTTGTGGATGAATCATTAAATAGTCATTAGTTGAATCTTGTGGACATTTCCTTCAAGCATTTATCTTTTCAGTAATTTGTGGTGTTTATCTTTTGGTGTATGATCCCCCGAGAAGTTGCGCATCCCTCTTGGAGGCACTATCTTGTTGGGTCTTGAGTAATTTTTGTGTGCCATTGAAGAGCAGTCCAATAGAGTAGTGCATCCCTTTGAGGAGACACTCTATTGTGAGCATGCTTGGCTTGTTGTGTTGATGAATGCATCAACTTGAATATCTTCAATTTCCTGCACATACAAGTAATTGTTAGTTGGTGCCTTGTATCTTTGTATTTCTATATCTTTTATCTAGTGTACCTTTATTAGTATAACTTTGTTGTAATCTCTAGATATTCTTTATTGTATCTTTTGTATCTAGCTTGTATCTAAACTACTTGTAATCTTTGTAAATCTTGTGTAATCTAAACCCCTTAAACTTAGTTGACCCCTTGCCCAATCTTAGACACTAGTCTTAGTTGTCCTAGGAAAAAGTTTGATTGTCATCTTATATTGTTGCACCTTGCATTGTTGACTTTGCATCATAGGCTACATTTTCCCAAACCCGTAACTAATTGAAACCATCTCCTAGAACTTAAACTCTAAATCTCATCTAGAAACTAGGGTCTACCCCCCTTGGCTTCCCTAGGAGTAAGACTAGACTGAAGAGGTTCAAGTCAAAGTGATAGTGTGGGCTTTGAACCTAGGCATTGTGCCTCCAGGGACACACTAAGTGAGTAGGACTTAGCTCACGTTTGCAAGTGTGTATAAGTACGACAACAGGTTTCTCTAAAAATAGATTCCTGGTTCTATTTTTAGAAACACTGTCCACATACTTATTGCCAAAAATAGAAAGTCTTCCAGATACCCTTGACTTTATACTTATTAATCTCGTATTTCCGCAAGGGATCTGAATATGCCATCAGAATTGTCATGCGGGCCCTGATGCTCAACCTGATAAAAATAACAATTTGGGTGACATCATCGAAAAAAAGGTCCAAAAGCCTCCGGATGCCTCAAGGATCAATGATGCGCTCTCGGAATCTGAATCTGGGCCCCGAATCACAACTTGCCAAAAATAGCAAGTTCCTGCATGTTGCCTGAAAAAATGTCATCGGGCCTAGAATCCTGTGGACACACTAAGTGAGTAAGACTTAGCTCACGTTTGCAAGTGTGTATAAGTATGGCAACAGGTTTCTCTAAAAATAGATTATTGGTTCTATTTTTAGAAACACTGTCCACATACATACCGCCAAAAATAGAAAGTCTTCCGGATACCCTTGACTTTATACTCATTAATCTCGTATTTCCGCAAGGGATCTAAATATGCCATCAGAATTGTCATGCGGGCCCTGATGCTCAACCTGATAAAAATAACAATTTGGGTGACATCATCCAAAAAAAGGTCCAAAAGCCTCCGGATGCCTTAAGGATCAATGCTACGCTCTCGGAATCTGAATCTGGGCCCTGAATCACAACCTTCCAAAAATAGCAAGTTACTGCATGTTGCCTGAAAAGATGTCATCGGGCCTAGAATCCTGCAAGGACTCATACTGTATGCTCTGAGCTACCCCAAACTGTCAAGAGACCCACTCAAACCGTGCCTCCTAAAAAATAGCAACACTTGTATACATCTTTCTCTCACAAATGCATGGAAACCAAGTAGACTGTGACTCTTGAACTGAGTGACCTTGTACTGATCATGTACCTCCCTCGTATGTGAACCATCCTCCTGTTCAACATAAGTGCTAAAACCCTAGGAAAATTTTAGTATGCCAACCAAAGTGTTGCATGCTAGCTCTTAACCCTCAAGACTTTCAAGGGTGAAAATCTAGGGGTTAACAGGTACCAATGATGATTTGGCATGATCATGGTGAGCAGACACATCATTACCATTTACTCCACCATGGGATGTTGCCACATGGCCTTTGGAGGCCTCCTTCTAGCCTATGAGGGCTTGATGTCGCACATGTGTGGCCTATTATCGCACAGTTTGTAGTTAGGATAAAAGACGGATGAGAAGAGGTCAAACTGGCGTAACTGAACCAATCCCACCCATTATCACCTCGATGAGAAGGTTCTTTCTATTTAGGGAGGTAAGGCCTAGGGGAGACGTCCACGGTGACCTGGGGTTTTGAGAAGGCAAAAGTCTTAAGAGCTAAAAGATAATTTCCCCCTCACAAGTCACCACCTAATCAGAAAGTCTGGCTTATAGCCAATAGAGATAACAAGAAGTAATAACCAATAAGATCACCTGCCCAAGACAAAGTAACAATAAAACTATATGTGCAAGCTTGCTTGCTGGTTAGTACTTCATATAATCAATGACTTTTCTGATAATAAGAAATTGAGCAATAGTATTGATGTAGTAAATCAATGATTTAGACAATAACAATGATTATAATGTAACTTCTCAATAAATGCTGAAAGAAACTTGGCATTCAATGTTATAGTATCAATACTTCAATAAACAATGCCTTGAACAACCATTCAATTGCTTAAAAGTAAAACGAAAGCTGCACACAAGATGTTTATAACATATAAAGATGACGACAACAATATAGTTAGCAGGGTTAGTCTAGACTAGGGTTAGTATGGTTAGGGTTTGTTCAAAGGTATTAGAAGTTTGTAGGATCAAGTCACTCAACACATGTGGCCTTAGTAGGACGCAAAAGCTAAAGGATCAAATGATAATGGTAGAACTAAGGACGAGAGGGTCAAACCTTGAGGTGTTGCTATGGCAAGGCCTCAAGGATGAAACCCTAGGGGAGAGAGGCTCACTTTGGTGTAGGGGAACTAGGCCTCAGTGCTCTCTCCTCCTTCCTTATCCTAATGGCAATGGCTAGCTTGAACAATGACTGATAAGAGGTAAGACAAGAGGGTTTGTAAGCAATGTGTTGCTAAAACAAGGCTTTACTAGGCAAACCCTAGGGAAAACGGCTCACCAAGGTGTAGGGGAACTAGGCCTTGATGCGTTTTCTCCTTTTTAGCTCAACCAATACGAAAAACGTCTAGCAAGGATGGAGTGTTGCTATGGCAAGGCTCTATCCTCTTCAACAAATGGCTTAAAACCTTGGTAGGGACATGAGACAAGGACCTTCAATGTGTGCTTGTCACCTAGGGTTTAATTCAACAAGTTATAATAATAAATGCAAAAAAAACAATACTACAACCATTCAATCAAGAAGTTTTGCAGAAATTCACTTACATTTAGCCAAGAAATCAAGTAGAAAACCCTAGTTGTAACACCTTCCACCAAGATAAATGCCAAAAATGCCAATATAAGTCCAAAAAAGTCTTCCTTCAACAAGTGTGCCTCACAATTTCAGCCAAGAACTCCAAAGATAGTTCAAATTTCAGAGCTCACTAATGAGTGAGTGAAAGATGATGAAAAAATGAAGGTAAAAACCCTCAATTTATACAATACCATGACCTAATTTTACTTTTTAGGTCATGAAAAAGGTCGACAAGGCCAAAATACTAAAATCATACTGTTTTACATTAAATGTTTAAATTAAAACCCTAATCAAGCAATAGAGAGACGTCATCCCCTTTCTAGGGTGACGTTAGCCCCTTTTAGGGCAAATGCAACCTCCTGAAGCAAGACATTAGCCCTCCTTGGGCTTCTCCAAGATGCCACACGTGCCAAACTGCCCTGTCCATTTGCCAAAACGCTCATGAAGATAGGATGACGTCATGAACCTCCTGGGTGACGTCCTAGGCCTTCCAAGGCCAACGTTCCACTGAAAAGGGCACAATCCCCCTAGGTCAAGCTCTGCCAGGGTGCCTCTGCAAGACGTTCTTCTTCTCTCCGATGCAAACTCCTCTGTCCTGTCTGTTCCCCCTCCTGAGGTCTTAGCATCCATCTAGTGGGCTCTTCAGCCCCATGGAGGTTTGGACTAATCATCTCCCCATGTGTACCTGTCCAACATGGTACCTATCCGTTGGGCATGATCCTGCACATCAACAGCTACGCCCTCCATGGGCTCATAAGTCACAGGGATCATAGCAATGTCAATCACATCTCATCATCAATATTATTAAACATGTGCATAGAATCCCTATTACCCTAGTTAAAAGCTCAAAGACATTATACAAGCCTGCAATACAAGTCCGGGGAAAGTGACAGGGCGTCCTATTAGGCTAGTGTCCACTGGAAAAGGAAAGTTCCCGGAAAAGACCTAATCTAAGCCATGTAATTGGGTGATGTGGATAAGGGATGTCCTGACAATGGGCGTAGTGAAAGCAGGGGAATGCAAAGCTTTACCTATGGGTGCTTTTGTAGAAGGCGAGCTGCACCTGTCCTGGATGCAATTGTTTCCAAGCTCATTCATGCTTTCTATTCAGTATTCATATTGCTTTTTCTTCAAGAAGCTAATTAGGGGACACTGCCCCGGCGTGGTGACCAGTGGTGGCAATGTTACCTGTTGCCGCCTTATACACACCTTGGGAGACGTGGAAGAAATCTTCAATCCACTCGGTGTGTCCTTGGGGGCAAGTGAGAGTTAAGGTGCTGTCACCTAATCCTCAACTCCTCCGTCTAGGCCAACTCCTNCAAGGATGAAACCCTAGGGGAGAGAGGCTCACTTTGGTGTAGGGGAACTAGGCCTCAGTGCTCTCTCCTCCTTCCTTAGCCTAATGGCAATGACTAACTTGAACAATGACTGATAAGAGGTAAGACAAGAGGGTTTGTAAGCAATGTGTTGCTAAAGCAAGGCTTTACTAGGCAAACCCTAGGGAAAACGGCTCACTAAGGTGTAGGGGAACTAGGCCTTGATGCGTTTTCTCCATCTTAGCTCAACCAATACGACAAACGTCTAGCAAGAAGAAGAAGGATGGAGTGTTGCTATGGCAAGGCTCTATCCTCTTCAACAAATGGCTTAAAATCTTGGTAGGGACATGAGACAAGGACCTTCAATGTGTGCTTGTCACCTAGGGTTTAATTCAACAAGTTATAATAATAAATGCAAAAAAAAACAATACTACAACCATTCAATCAAGAATTTTTGCAGAAATTCACTTACATTTAGCCAAGAAATCAAGTAGCAAACCCTAGTTGTAACACCTTCCACCAAGATAAATGCCAAAAACGCCAATATAAGTCCAAAAAAGTCTTCCTTCAACAAGTGTGCCTCACAATTTCAGCCAAGAACTCCAAAGATAGCGCAAATTTCAAACCTCACTAATGAGTGAGTGAAAGATGATGAAAAAATGAAGGTAAAAACCCTCAATTTATACAATACCATGACTTAATTTTACTTTTTAGGTCATGAAAAAGGCCGACAAGGCCAAAATACTAAAATCATACTATTTTACATTAAATGTTTAAATTAAAACCCTAATCAAGCAATAGAGAGATGTCATCCCCTTTCTAGGGTGACGTTAGCCCCTTTTAGGGTAAATGCAAACTCCTGAAGCAAGACATTAGCCCTCCTTGGGCTTCTCCAAGATGCCACACATGCCAAACTGCCCTGTCCATCTGCCAAAATGCTCATGAAGATAGGATGACGTCATGAACCTCCTGGGTGACGTCCTAGGCCTTCCAAGGCCAACGTTCCACTGAAAAGAGCACGATCCCCCTAGGTCAAGCTCTGCCAGGGTGCCTCTGCAAGACGTTCTTCTCTTCGGTGCAAACCCCTCTGTCCTGTCTGTGCCCCCTGCTGAGGTCTTAGCATCCATCTGGTGGGTTCTTCAGCCCCATGGAGGTCCGAATTGATCATCTCCCCATGTGTACCTGTCCAACATGGTACTTGTCCATCGCGCATGATCCTGCACATCAAC
>JASDQU010515061.1:34918-50253 GCA_032191745.1 Picea mariana | reverse complement strand
TCTATCTCTCTTGATCCCTTCCTCTCTAACCCTACACCCCTCTCTCTCACACACAAACACACTCTCACTCACTCTGTAGTGTACCCCAAATTTTTCTAAAAGAAAAAATGACAAGGAGAACTATAGTATATTGTGAAATAAAATATTCATGAGAACACATTATTATTCAACTCAAAAGATATCTCCTTATAAAAAATTATACTACTTTTGTAAGCATATAAGTTGTTTCCTCCACTGGTAGTTTTCATATTAATCTAGGAAGAATTAAAAACCCAAATCACACTTACTGTTAGAAGCTCAGAGAAAATAATTCCTAAACATGTCGACATACTCGCGTATCATTTACATATTATTGACTGTAAGAATAAAGGTTCTCCCCATTAATTTGTGATTAGAATCTCACCCATGGAGGCATACTTATACAATTTTTACCAGATTCCATGGTACATACGCGCTAGGATTAAAATTCATGGGTATGTTGACCTTACTTTTGTAACAAAACTATGTTATCAACATTAGACATATGATGACCCCACTAAATAAATAAGTTACAAACCATACGCATGTGTTAAACCCTCTGTTCATTCGAACTATGTTACCCACATATGATCATAGGGTTAAAGTGGCTCTTTAATGTAATAAGTGGATCCCGAGTCACTCCTGCAACTCGGACATTAAGGCCTGTCAAAATTTTACGGTATAATAGGTTATTTAAATAAGTACAACCTATCCAGTACCCCAGGTTCTGACACTCCAGGAAACTACCCAATGTGGGTTCTCCACTTCATCGATTTTACATGGTAGTGGGGAGGGGGAATACTATGTCACTCTTACACATTGACGAAGGGCTCGAGGAGATATTACGCTCCTCGTAGTCGACCATTTGGTCTCATTTGCAATAGTTTCCTTACTGGTTTTCTCCTTGTGACCGACTACTCTGATGGTGCTCAACCTTGGGTGTGGATGGAGGTAGCAACGTGTCGGTGACGTTTTGTATGAACAGGTAAGAGCATTGCGCACTAAGCATTTTTCTTGAAGAGTGTTTCTTGTACAATGTGTTTCTCTGTTGGACTTTAAACTGCATTTTCGAGTGCTTTGTTTCCTCTGTTCAAGATTTAAATTCATCTATTAAGTGTCCTCTGAGTCCTTTCCAGTTCGAAACCCCTGGCTAGAGTTCCACCATAGGTTGTTGATGCATAAATGACTACTAGAAGTATTTCCACTCTCGGATTGAAATTAAAACATGGCATTCATAACTCTGTGAGCTAAGGAATGGAAGGTTCTGAGCATGGGAAGAGACCCTGTGTATGTGTTTGTCTGCCCTTGAGACTTTGCATACAGTCTCTTCTTTTCCCATAGAGAAGACCAATCCTGAATCCACTTAATGACGAATTTGTTTGCTTGTTGAATGGAGTTATGGTATTCTCTTTTTATTTCTAGGACTTGACCGTAACCCTCGACACTTACTGTATTCACCGTTACGCTATAACCTTGATAGTTTTTAAGTAGCTGTTTTAAATTCGATCTCTGTCTATTTGTACAGAAGTGTTGAAAGCATTGGTTTTTTTTTTTTTTAAATGCTATTGTGGTTCTCTGTAGTTATTCATCAGGTATTTAACCTCTCCAATTTAGATTTCTGTCTGTGTAATATTATAACTCTGTCTCTGTAAAAGGTTAAATGCTATCTATGCAATTTTTTTCCTCGATAATTCATTTTCTCAAAAGAATAGAGTTTTGTTTGCATCTTTAAAAATTTGTCACATAACCATTTTTCCATAAGAGGGAACTTAATTCGAATGCTAAGTAAGTTGTATTAAAATGGGTCAAGCCGTTATTTCCTTCGATGAACCTTGAAACCACATTCTATCAGTCAAATAACCCTGGTTGTGTGCACAAGGAAAATAATGGATTTGTAAAGGTTTGCGCAATTTTCCATTGACATGTTTTAATGAAAATAAACTAGATTATTCTCAAGGAAATCATGTACACGATCTTTTAATCTACTAAAATAATCTCCCATTAATGATTTTTTGATTTTTTCCATTAATGATCTTTTAACATGATCTTTTAATCTACCGAATAATTTGTGTTTTCTTAAYTTGTGTACCAATGCTTTTTACTCCAAACCTATATTCAAAGATTTTTTTCTCCAAACCTATATCCACTGTAAATAAAAGAAAATTATTGGATTCCCTTATTTTCYATTAATGATTTTTTAATCTCCCGTTATCTTTTAATCTACCAAATTAATTTGTTATTAATATTTTTTTTATTTTTCTATTAATAGTCTTTTATCCCTTATTTTCCATTAATGATTTTTTGATCTCCCGTTATCTTTTAATCTACCAAATTAATTTGTTRTTAATAATTTTTTTATTTTTCTATTAATWGTCTTTTAACGCACTCTTTTAATCTATATTAAAATGGGTCAACTCGTTATTTTCTTCGATGAACCCTGAAACCCCATTCTATCATTCAAATAACTCTTGTTGTGTGCACAAGAAAAAAAGGGTTTTGCAAAGGTTTGTGTATTTTTTCCATTGATTGTTTTGCAAAGGTTTGCACATTTTTTCCATTGAAATAAACTAAATTATTCTCAGGAAACCATGTACACGATCTTTTAATCTACTGAAATAATCTCACATTAATGATTTTTTTATTTTTTCCATTATTGATATTTTAACACGATCTTTTATTCTACCAAAATAATCTCATTAATTATTTTTTAACAATAATGATTTTTTAACATAATTACATGTATGTTATTTGATTTTTTAACATAATTACTTGTATGTTATTTGAAAATTTAGTTATATATATGATCCATTCACTTATATAGATTGCATCCTCGATCAAGCGAAGGACATTTGTTGTTATCTGCAAATCCATTTTTCCATGGTGGATGAGATCATCCATTTGCAGCCACCCTCCTTGTTGAAGGTCTCACCTCTCAAGTTGTCATCACGAAATAAAGAGAAAGTCCATACTGAAGGAGTCAAGGAGAGTCCATACTTACCAAAGTGAAGAAAGAGGTACCTGAGATTTGAAATGGAACCAATCCTTGCTTTCCAAGTAGGCTTTATGGTAACTAAAGGATTTACATCTCTTGTAAAAGAAAAAGTGGGAGAAGTGGCCGGTGGTTTCAGAAACTTTGTTGTGAAATTAAATTAAATTAATTCACTCTTATTTTAAGAAATTAAATTCATTTAGATTGAGGGGTTAATAAATTTATTTTAAATATTTTGATGATATTTTCATTCTTATTTAAAAAAATTAGATTACACTTTCATTCTTATTTTAATAAATAAAATTCATTTAAGGTGAGGAGTTAATTGTAAAATGTTTTGGAGGTTTATTTCTCTAGTTTGATATTCCAATTAAATCCAAAAACCATAACTATTATTAACAAATTTACATTGTATACTCTTTATTATATATTTTGTAAAGAATTAAATAAAAAAAACATAACTATTATTAACAAATGTAACTAGATATTCCAATTAAACAAAAAAAACATAACTATTATTAACAAATTTACATTGTATACTCTTTATTATATATTTTGTAAGGAATTAAATCAAAAAACCATAACTATTATTAACAAATTTACATTGTATACTCTTTATTAGTCCCTGCCAAAGGCCAAGGCAAGGACTATAGCAATCGTTTGTCATTGATCGGGTATTACCAAATCCATTTCGTCGCATTAATAAGTGCATTTTGGAGTTAGGATTTGTCAAACTACCCAGACCCTTATATTATTTTCCATGCTAAAACAGGTACTCTAGTAATCGGATAGATGTTAAATTTCTTTAATTAGTTCATGTTACCCTAATGTTTGTAGAAAATTAAATATTATTTGATTTTAAAAAATATACGTATATATTTTTACAATTTTATAATATTGAATTTATGAATTTCCAATTGGTTCATAAGTTTAGATGGGACATATTTACCCATGGTGTAGGTGATTTTGTTTTCTTTATTTGTTAGTATTTTAAAATAATTTAAAAATACCAATTTCTAAGTGGTTGATCTCACCGCATTTGCCTCGTCCCTATCAAAGTACTGCCAATATTATTGATGCACTGACAAGAGGTCTCAGTGCATATACATTTTTGTCCACCTGTGACATGCATTATGTATCGTTGTACCCTGTGACATGTATTGTGTATCTCTCTACAATTGTAACATGCATCAGAGTGGCGATGGCAGTGCATATGACTGTAACTATAAAAAGGGCCGCAACCATTCAGCTAGTGCACAACTCTTTGGATTTCGCTTGAAGACTTACACTCGCCCATGCCATTCCTTGGCGTTTGCACAGCAGGTAAAGGTAACAAACTCTAGTTACATGGTTTTCTAAATGTGAATACTTGTATATAATTAAAATATTGCAACCTTAACACTCGATTCGCATGTTGATTCCTTATGCAATTTACTCCAACAAAATGATCTCCTAAACACGCAGGTAACCCGTCGTGCTCAACCTCCAGGGTATTATTTCTCTCTAGTTCATTTTTCTTATAAATATTCAGTAAGGGTAAATTTTTGTGTGTGGGGATTATTGGTGTCGTCGACACCGTGGACGTGGCTTGCCAAGCTTAGGAGGGTTTGCAATGAAACCTTGTTTCTAATGGAATCTCCTAGGTAACTAAAGGATTTCCATTATGGAATTTCAATACCCAACAGTCTGCTCCAGGTTGGGGGTTTTGTAGTTTTAAGCTTTAGGTCGTGGGTTCTATTTTCCTCAACTCATACTAGCTCGGGATGACTGATGGTATAGGGATTTATTTCTTGCAATGGTTAAGAAATCAACACAGGTAACCAACCGGTATACAAAAAATGATAATAAACTGATGCATTTACTCAATTTAATCAGTTTTTATACAAGAATCAAATTTTACTTAGAAACATGCAATATGTTACAACCTCTACCCATCTCTATATATCTTCAAAGGAAAATTTAGCAGGGAAATCTATGATTGCTTCTCTACATAAATGTATGGCATTCAATTCTTTAGTCCATTATAACTCGTACCTTCTTTATTGACTGGCGATATACAGAAAATGAGATTGAAGCCATTGGACTAGAGAATCTCTACCTATAAGCTGCACACAATGACGAAAATCCTTAGTCAAATAATCGCTCAGTGAATGATATGCATGTTTGGGTTCTATTCGATGTCCATTATTTCTTTTCCCAAAAATTCTTTAATATGATTTGAAGTTCTTACCTATAACGATGTTATCTTCCCTCATCGCAAGTTCAAATCGTCACAGCTCTCATATTCCATGGGAAACATGTCCATTCTTCTCACCACAATATTGGAAGACATCGTCGTCTCTTGCAAGCAGACTGGTGTCCTCATATTAATTTAGGTTTCTTTAAGGCAGGGACTAGCCACTAAGTGGCTATGTCCCTTGTTATATATTTTGTAAGAAATTAATTGTAAAATGTTTTGGAGGTATATTTCTCTAGTTTGATATTCCAATTAAATAAAAAAACCATAACTATTATTAACAAATTTACATTGTATACTCTTTATTATATATTTTGTAAGACATTTTTATTGCATTTAAAAAGATACCAATTTTATAAGTTTTTTTAAATTCTTCAAATTGTAATTTCAATATTAGTGTTTATTTAGATGAGATACAAAAGCCATGATAGTAAAATCATTTTTTTATCCCCAATTTCTAGGGATAACTAGGAGATCATGTCTCGAGGCCCACAGATCCTAGACATGGAGTACCGAGAGAAGGATTGACCTGAGCATGGCCCTAGAGAGCCCATACTTTTCTTCTTTCATCAGATTCGCCTTGTCAGCAGCAACAACATCCATCACCATCGGCTTGGTCTTGTATCGGAGAATGATCTTGCTCCATGAGGTAATTGGTCCAGGTATCATGGTATGCGTCACTTTTGATCATTATAACCTTTGGATATATGCGTCTGACTCCTTTTGTTTCTGACGACTGCTTAGATATTACATTAACCCACTTGACCATGTTTGGGGAGATTGACAGGGTGTCCTAGAAAGCCTGTACCCATGGATTTTGGTTTTCCACCGGGGGGGTTTCTGAAGAGCCATCATCTGCTCCCATCATACCACCACTTTTTCATCTTATCTCCCGCTCATTTATCCCATTCCCCTGGTCCGAGCATCGGATTGACCTGTGTGTAGGGTTGCACCTTATCTTGTGGGAAGAAGGGGCTAAAGGCCCAAAAGGTAACAACAGCTAGTAAAAGATAAAAGCCTAGAAATAAAACCTCAAGATGCCTCGCCTAGGGATCCTCGAGAAGGCAATAAAAAGCCTCTCAACAAGAAACAAGAGGGACCCGGAAAATAATAAACGAGCCAACCTATTAGGTTCATGGGTACCTCACAGTATGACATTGCCACTATCTAGTTACCACGCCAAGGCAATGACTTTTGGTTGCATGACCAAGGGAAAGGGGGTCTCATCACGAGCCAGCCTTCTCACCTCTGTGAAAGTACTTATGGGTAACATTGTCAGCTCTGGTCACCATGCCAAGGCAGTGTCCTTCGGTTAGACCTTGAANGGGTACAACTCGCCTTCTATAAAGGCACCCACAGATAACATTATGCATCCCTGGCTCTCACTCTACCCACTTGTTTGGACATCCCCTAGCCACAACACCTCGTTTACATGGCTTGGATGAAACCTTCCTGGGAACTTCCCTTCTCTTGTGGATACTAGCCCAATAAGATGTCTTGTCCTTTTCTTCGATCTTGTATTGCAGATTTTTGTAATGTCTTTGAGCTATTGAACGATATATCATGGTTTTTATGCATATGTTTGATAATATTAATGATGAAATGTGATTGACATTGCTATGATCCCTGTGACTAATGAGCCCATGGAGGGTGTAGTTTTTGATGTGCAGGACCATGCCCGACGGACATGTACCATTTGGACCGGTACACATGGGGAGATGATTAGTTCGGACCTCCATGGGGCTAAAGATCCCATTCGATGGTTGTTGAAACCCCGTCAGAGGGGTAGAGACAAGACAATGTTTGACCGAGGTTTTTCACCGGAGAAGAAGAGCACGTTTCACCATAGGCACTTTGGCAGAGCCCGGCCTAGGGGGGATGAACCCTTTTCAGTGGAAGGTTGGCCTTGGAAGGCTCAGAGAGTCCCCATACTTACCATGATGTCATCCAGCTTCATGGTCATTCTTGGAGGCAGACTGGGCAACAGTGGCACATGTGGCATGTTGGAGAGGCCCCTGGGGGGCTAACGTTTTGCTCCTTGATGTCTCATCTGCCCTAAAAGGGGCTAGCGCCTCCCTTGAAGGGGATTTTACCTTTATTACAGCTCATCTAGGGTTTTCATTTGACAATTTAATGTAAAAATAGTATTATGGTCTTGTCAGCCATTTTTTATGACCTAAAATTAATTAAGGTCATTGATACACTATATATTGAGGGTTTTCACTCTCATTTTGACATAACTCATCACTCAGTCTCCTAGTGAGTTCTGATTTTTGCACCCTATTAGGGTTATTGGCTGATTTGAGGAAGGCACACTTGTTTAAGGGAGATATTTTTGGCATTCTATGGTGTTTTTCTTGAAGGAAGGTTTACAACTAGGGTTTGCATGCTATTTTCTTGCTGATTTGTAAGTATTTTTCTACAAAACTTCTTGATTGAATGGTTGTAGTTTAATTTCTTGCATCTATTTATAAATATTGTTGAATCAAAACCCTAAGGGACAAACACACAAGTAGGTCGTTGTCTCATGTCCCCTGATAGAAAAACCTTTTAGCCATTAAAGAAGAAGAAGAGAGCTTAGCCATTGCTACACTCTTTCTTTCTTCTTTCCTTAAGCTAGCCATACCTTTGAACTTCAAGAGGAAGAGGACGTCCTAGGCCTAGGTTATCTACACCTAGGGTCATTTTTCTTTTAGGGTTTAATGAAAGAGCCTTGCCTTAGCAACACTCTCCCTCTTTAAACTCTCTCGTCTTGATTTTTATTTTCATTGAGCTAGTTGTTTGTCGGGAAGGAGGAGAGAGCACGAGGCCTTGCTTAAGCAACACCAGAGTGAGCCTCTCTCCCCTAGGGTTCTATCTTTAAGGCCCTGCTTTAGCAGCACCTTGAAACCTTTCCCTCTTGTCCTTTGAATCTCATCCCCTTCAACTTGTGTGTCCTTCATCTTTTTGACTCCATAACCCTTAGGCACTGATCTTGAGCCTCCAACGTTGAAGTGAAAGTGATTGAAACAACTCCCAAAACCTCTTATAAGTTGAAACCCTAACTAACTACTAACCCTAAAAGGATGACGTCACCCTTGGTTATTTCATCTTGACGCGGCAAATTTTCATTTATTAAGCAATTGGATGGTGGTTTGATGCATTTATTGAATGAGGATTGATTGGATACATTGATTGCTACATCATCTTGATATTTATTGGTGAAGTAATATTATTTCATTGTTACATTTACTTCGTCAATATTTATTGTTACAATTGCTTATATATTGATATCAGATAGTCTTATGAAGTACTAACCCATTGAATCATAGCTTGCATATATATATTGGTTTGCTATTGCTTTGTTCTGGGCAGGTGTTCTTCTTTGGGCCTACACTTCATTATTGGTTGTTTAGCCGAGACTATTTGTTTTGGTGGTGACCTGTGAAGGGGGGACTTTACTTTGACTTTTAAACCTTTGCCTCTTCAAAGCCCTAGGTTATCGGGGACGTCTCCCCTGGGCCTAACCTCCCTAAAGAGAAAGAACCTCCCCATCGTGGTGACATTGGGTGGGATAGGTTCCTGTTACGCCAGTTTGGCCTTCTACTTCATAGCCACTTGACCTAGCTACAAACTGTGCGATAACACATTTAACTACCATATCACTAAAAATTTAAGACTATAAGAAAATGTTTAAACTCTCTCATAAAATCTAGTTTATTATTGATTTGCTTGCATATTTGGAGCTGACCTCATAGAATGAAAGTGTAATGCAATGGAACATTCCATTATTTAGAAGGCATTGGGACTCATCTATGTATTCGTGTGAATAGTTTTTCTTGTTTTTTAGGAGAAACTTGCTAAATACCAACATAGATATTCTCAATTCTACAAGCCAAAGAGGATTTTCACTAAACACAACAATACTTATGATAATGGTGCTTCACCTAAATTATCTAATTTGGCAATTTTTTTGTTGTTCCTCATCACCTTATCAACTTATGATTGACTTTACAAGGACAAGTTGGCAATCACAACCAAGTGAAGATTGAGACAAAACTTGCAATTGATAGGTAAATTTTACACCATGTTCTTATTTATTTCATTTTTATAGATTGTGCGGTTATAATGGCGCCCTCTCATAGGGTTGGGTTCATTAGTGACAACTCAAAAATCATTTGATTGTTTTTCTTATCTTTTTTAGTGGGACCTTTGTAAGATACATTGCTTTTCTTGACTTTATTCTTCAAAGAAGAAAATATATTTAAGATACATGTTCACATATGTTCTAGAATAATTCTCATCAAGATCAACCCATCCTATGCTTCTTTGAGTGTCTAGATTATAGGGCCTTCTTTCAATTTGAGACTTAATTGGTTTTTTTTCCTTTGTGCTGCAAGGAGGAAATTGTGGTGAACCCTAATCATGTGTTTGCACCAAATTATCTATCATGAGGATGTCCTAGCTGCTAGATAATTATAATATGTCTTATATATCAAATATATCATCTTGAAAATTCCCTTAGGAACTAATTACTTTGAACTAGATCCAACCATGGGAAACTATTCCATATAGTCAATTATTAGACTTTATATTGCACACACTAGTGAACGAGAAGAAACCTCTAGAAGGACAAGGATGCAGCTTGCCTTAAACCCTTTGCCACCAAATCCAATTGAAGGTGAACATATGACATTCCAAACAAATTGAATCCCCACGACATCCACTAATCCTAGCGCTAAAGAATATTACATGACAAACACTCAAGAATGATAGTTCCTAATAGGATTTGACATATCAAATCCATCGAAAATTGACTAATCCACCTTTACACCCAAAATTAAGTCTTGATTGTTTTCAAGATCAAAACAAAGGATTCAAAAAATATACCCTTGTTCATAAGAAGCCTAAAAATATGCATAACATGTATTATTTTGTTATAATATTTTGAACATTTATTTTTTTTTAAACAAATTTGTTTTAATTTTTATTATTATAGTAATATATTTAATTAAAATATTTATAGTTATAATATATTTAATATTAACAATAATTATACCATACCAAAAATACTTTTGTTACTAGTCAAATGCTTATAATGTTAAGCATATCAACATAGAATTTCTTTCAACAATGTTAAACAACCAAGTAAAGTGTGCAACTAAAGCTTAAAGAATAATCATTCAAAATATTAGGCTTAATATACATAATTTGATAATTTAGTAATATTTTAAAAACTCAATAATATTTTACTATTATTTATTTATTTAAACACGAATTTTAATGCAATTAAAGATTCGATTTGTCACCATTTTTTCCAACACAAAAGGCATGGGATTGTTTATATTTTGGATACATGAATCTCCTAATTGGTTAGGCACCAACTCGGATCGGATCGAATTCAACATATGAACATGCCCATTCTTATCATGGCTTCTAGATTTCATAGTCCATATAAATTCTTTCCCTTTCCTTTGTGATTCCATTCATGGTGACGTATTGAGGTCCCTTTGTGTAGGTTTTAGTTGTGCTGGAGCCGTTTTCAATGGCATTGACAACAAAATTCATAAAAACCCAGATAACAACAATAGCAAAATGTTGGTATTGACAACAAAATTCATAAAAACCCAGATCACAACAATAGCAACATGTCTATAGGCATAGTTTGAGGTCAACTTTTTAGGAGAGAAAGGCCAGGCGTAAGAACCATCCCCATGTATATATGTTTTCTACTCTTAACCCCAATGAAAATTATATTTTAAGTTGCAAAAACTGCAAGGAACCCTTCTAGGAAAGTATCCCAATGCCATATTATTCTTTCCCTTTCCTTTGTAATTCCATTCATGGTGATGTATTGAGGTCCCTTTGTATAGGTTTTAGTTGTGATGGATCCATTTTCAAAGGTATTGACAACTCTATTGTCAAATGAAACAAGAAAGAGTACATCCCAACTGCTTCGTGTTTCCTTTTGTTCTCAAGGCTTACATGTGCATTTCATCTCTACAGGGAGATGATGAGGACCCACATGGATTCTGACCATTTCACATTTACTAGCATTCTTAGTGTCTTTGCTAACCTTAAAGCTATGGAAACTGACACGAAAACCCATAGTACTGTCATTAAAGTTGAGTTTGAGGACAATTTATCAGTGGGAAACATTCTCGTTATCAAGGCTTATGCTATGGTTGGACATCTTAACCCAGGGGTGAACCCCTTAATCCTGGTTTATCCCAACTAGAGGTCCCATCTAGGGTTTGGAGAATACCACTTAACCATCATTAGAATCTCATAGGGAGGGTTTGAACACCTTCATTCCATGTCGATTACTCTTATTTGATGCTTAAAGGATGTTATTCGAGTTCATTTTTATTTTTATTTTCGTTGAAGCTGGTAGCAAACCGTGGGATATAAATACTAGTCTCCTACTCTCAACAGTGGTTTTTATCATGAAACATGTGTGTTGATGATTTTGGAAGAACATCTCTTAGAAGAAACAATGCAATGTGGTGGACAATTCAACAGTGTGGTTACACAGACTTGATTTTCTGGTGAGTTGTATTTATGATATCATATAGTGATATTAAAATCTAATGTAATCCTCAACCAGAGATATGTATTTTTGGTTTTTAGTAACCTATCAATTAAGAATGCATTATGAAGAGAACATAACATTATGATTTCGATGCTAGAAATCTTGGAAAACTTAGGCTTGGATAATAAGTGATTATGTTATAGATAACCACCCAAGAACAAGGAGTTTTCTTATTAAAAACTCTATGTAATCATAATATGATGTGGTAAATTGTGTCATAATAGCATATCATAGAGCTTTCATAGAGAGAAAAAAATTGGGGACATGAAGATTTTGAAAATAAAAGGTTGGGATAAGATGTGATTGCATGACAGAAAACAACCCAATATAGGGGAAAATTTTAAATAATCGGAATATGATGCTATATAGTGTTTCAGGACAAGATGGTGATCTTGTTCATTTTCAATATCCCAGAAATCAAGCTATGGGGATTTGGTGGAAATAAGTTGATATATGGGATTTGTTCAGTAGGCAAATATGGAAATGTATTATGAGCATTGATTAAATTTGGATATTGAAGTGCAAATATCTACACCCTCTCACAATTGGAAGGAATCTATATTTATTCTTTCAACAAGGATATCATGAATATATTTGAGCAAACTTTGAAGTTTTTACATATTTAGCCTAGAGGGGACAATGATTTCCATATCATATTCGAACCTTTTATATTTTTGCTCCAGGGATCTCCCAAATTTTGGGGAAGTGTGAAGTGACTTCCTAGGGTCGTGACTGTGCTAGGGATACTATTTGAGTTTGATGATGATAACAAAAATAGTGTGGTCTCAGATGTACTCTCATATGTCAGCTTAGAGTGCATTATCATTGTAGCTAGGAAGCTTCCTTTATGAGCTCACAAAATGATAGAAGGTAGAGGTTGGTATTCAACAATGAATTGGGCTTCACCAAGCGCAACACAAGATCTCTCAACAACTTTGGAATATATACCAAGAATTAACATAGTCAATCATTTATTCTGCATATGTTAGCATAATAAAAATGTGGGCATGAGAGTGAATGTAGTTATTATATGTGGAGGTAGTGTTTTTTCGTATAGGATAAGAGTAGGATAGAGGAGAGGAAAGACATGGAAAAGTGGGTAATAACATTGGATTTCCCATTCGAGGAGAACCTCAAAAGAGATGAAAACAAGATAGCTTATGTTATTTATTCTTTCCTCCCCGCATAAATGATCATTGGATTTTTGTTTATAAGTCAAGCAAATGTATTACTTGTTTCTTCAAGGGAAAGTATAATTCTTGAAAACACTTGTGGAAGCAACGAATATTCGGTCACATTCCATCATCCTTTTCTTCTACATTTATTTTCCTTTTGTGTAGTGTGTAATTCACTCCTCCCATGTCTAGATCCCATTTCTTCAAGTACCTTCCAAATGATATTCCTTATTTTCTAGAGCTAAGACAAGTCAGGGATGCTATCTAGGACCAGCTGAAGCAAGAGGAAGTAATATCATGTGAGACTCATAATCTTTATTGTATAACTAAAGAAGCTCGCAGAATATTTCCTTCCCTTATATACATACTAGACAATGCATCTAAAAATGGCTTAGAGAGCCCTATTTGTCTATGGTCCATTGAGGTATTAATAGTATATTCTTGCATGGAGGAACATTAGTTTTCACGAATCCTGCAAATTCTTTGGGGTGGGGTTTTTTCCTTATTGGTGGCACTCCCAGTGCATTCTTAGCAGATGTGGCTCGGTTGCAGATCTATCATAGGATTTATATGCACAACGTATGTTCTTTCTTTCTCAATACGAGGTTCAAAGAGGCATTTCAACTTCTCTCCAAAATTTTCCTCTATTTAATTTTCTTAATGATCACAATAGAGTGGATTGGGATAGTTTATCAGACACATCTAATTATCATAAACAATATTTTTCCTCTAAGGTGGAACACATTTCATGGTTTGCAAGATGGAGTAGGGAGTTTGGACCTATGACAAATTTCAAATTCATGTGAGATGCCACTCAAATGACCATGAAAAAAATTGGATTCTCAAGAACTTTCGACATTGGGAGGATGGCTAAATCCCCATCCTCGGATAAATGAGCTTTCCGTACCCATTTTTAGTAATCAAGTTGTAGAGAAAGAAAATTTTTCTTAGAATATTAAATTAGTTGTCACCATTACTCAGTTTTTGTTTTTTTACTACATCAGAAACCATATTGAATAGACATATTTTCATAGATTATGCACATATTTTCCAGTACTTAATGATTCTGGACATATAGTGAGAAGCCCTAATGTAAATCTAGTTCTGACATCCATAATCAACTGGGAAAAACTATTTGACAGAAAATCATGAGATGAACATGGGTTAGTTTCCCTGTCAAGGGCTTACCTAAAACCACCTCCATGTGCTTATGGGTTGAAAGGGGTGTTAATATTATGGTAGCTACGGGAGGTATTTACCTCCACATGTGAACCTGATGAGAATAGAAGAATCCAGGGAGCAAGAGAAACCCTAATGAGTTGGCTAATAACCCTAGAAGCCTTGTCGGCTCAAGAAGATAATTGATATTAGGTTATTAGCCTCCAAGAGAAGAAGTCGGCCAGAATTAATAATAATATACTGAACAGACACTTATCCAGAAGGAGAAGTCGGCCCCAACAAAATTGGCATAATCATTATAAATACAGGGCGCCAGTTCTCATTTGTGACATCTCAGAATTACAGTTCCCAGTTTTGGTGCACACTGCAGTTGCAGTCTTGTGCGCAGGTTTGGAGGAGAGTTTCTAATGCAGCTGTAGCAGCAACAAGTTTTCAGTATTGGCTTGGTTATCTCTTGGCTAGGGTTTGGGACTATCTTATTAGTCTTTTGTGTTGCGTTATCCTTGGAGAGAGGTGTGCTACCATTTTTTTGGCTATCTAGCCTAGGGTTCGCTTCTAGAGGAATTCTCAGTCAAGCTTAAGGTGCTCATAGGGAGGCTTCGGCCTATGGTTGGGTGACGAAGGTATCGTCAATGGTAAAACGAGCACACCATCTTCTATATTCTAACAGTTTATGGGCCCACACCCCTTCAGTCAGCCTAAAACGCTGGAAGGAAACATAGCCGCTAGATATTAAGCTCGTTGAGGAACTGCCGCTAGGATTATTAGCAAGAGCATCTTCCAAAAGCACTGTAGTTAGGGTTACTAGCAGAAGCAGTTGCAAAAACCCTAGACCTCTTGTTGAGGCACCTTAAGTGACAATATTGACCTAATCTCTGGATATATCAGTGCGCCCTAGCCCAGCGCATCTCCTGGTACTCTCAGAAGGCCAATACATGAAGTTTGGATTTCTAGTCAAATCTAGGGTTTGACCAAGTCAAGCAAGCCATGGAGAACTCTATGAATTCTGAGAACAAGATATATGGAGCCTCTAACTTCAGAGCATGGAAGACAAGGATTGACCTCATCCTTGCTAAGAATAAAGAGTTGGATATTGTGAAAGGAAAGATTGTGAAGCCAAAGTTTAAAGAAGGAGAAGAGAAGGAACCGCAGAACGTTGCAGCTATG
>JASDQU010515061.1:21706-34868 GCA_032191745.1 Picea mariana | reverse complement strand
TTCTTTGGGCCTATACTTCATTATTGGCTGTTTAGCCGAGACTATCTGTTTTGGTGGTGACCTGTGAAGGGGGAACTTTACTTTGACTTTTAAACCTTTGCCTCTTCAAAGCCCCAGGTTACCGAGGACGTCTCCCCTGGGCCTAACCTCCCTAAAGAGAAAGAACCTCCCCATCGTGGTGACATTGGGTGGGATAGGTTCCTGTTACTCCAATTTGGCCTTCTACTTCATAGCCACTTGACCTGGCTACAAACTGTGCGATAACAGAGCCCATAGAGGGCGTAGCTGTTGATGTGCAGGATCATGCCCGATGGACATGTACCATTTGGACCTGTACACATGGGGAGATGATCAGTTCGGACCTCCATGGGGCTGAAGAGCCCATCAGATGGATGTTGAGACCCCATCAGGGGGCAGAGAGAGGACATAGATGGATCAGGGGCTTTTCACCAGAGAAGAGGAGGACATTCCACCAGGAGCATCCTAACAGAGCTTGACCTAGGGGGGTTGTGCCCTTTTCAGTTGAACGTTGGCCTTGGAAGGCCTAGGACGTCACCCATGAGGTCCATGACGTCATCCTTGCTTCATGGATGTTTTGGCAGATGGACAGGGCAGTTTCGCATGTGTGGCAGCTTGGAGAAGCCCAAGGGGGGCTAACGTTTTGCTCTTGGAGGTTGCATTTTCCCTAGAAGGGGCTAACGTCACCCTAGAAAGGGGATGACATCCTTCTGTTGCTTGATTAGGGTTTTAATTTGTAATATAATGTAAAACAATATGATTTTTAGTATTTTGGCCTTGTCGGCCTTTTCATGACCTAAAATGTAAAATTAGGTCATGGTACAATATATATTGAGGGTTTTCACTCTCATTTTATCATCATCTCTCACTCACTCATTAGTGAGGTCTGATATTTGCGCCATCTCTTGGGTTATTGGCTGAAATTGTGAGGCGCACTTGTTGAAGGAAGACTTTCTTGGCATATTTTGGCATTTCTCTTGGTGAAAGGTGTTACAACTAGGGTTTGCTATGTTTTTCTTGGTGATATGTAAGTGAATTTCTGCAGAAATTCTTGATTGAATGGTTGTATTGTTATTTCTGGCATATCGTGTTATAAATTTGTAGAATAAACCCTAGGTGACAAGCACACATCATTGGTCCTTGTCTCATGTCCCCATTAAGAGATTTTTCAGCCATTGTTTGAAGAGGGGAGAGCCTAGCCGTAGCTACACTCTTCTTTTCTCTTCGTTTTGCTAGCCGTTTCCTTTCCTGAGCTAAGAAGGAGAAAACGTCCCAAGGCCTAGTTCCCCTACACCTTGAGAATTGTTTTTCCCCTAGGGTTTGCTGGTAAAGCCTTGTTGTAGCAACACATTGCCTTCCAAACCCTCTTCTCTTGGTTTTTATGCTATTTTCTCATCTAGCCATCATTGCCATTGAGTTAAGGAAGGAGGAGAGAGCACTGAGGCCTAGTTCCCCTAAACCAAGGTGAGCCTCTCTCCCCTAGGGTTTTGATTTTGAAGCCTTGCTATAGCAACACTTCAAAACTTCTCCTTCTAGTCCTTAGTCGTACTATCCTTTGATCCTTTAGCTCTTGCGTCCTTCACTTTTGACTCCATTAACCCTAAGGCACTGATCTAAAGAACTCTTGTTTTGAAGTGAACTTGATCACAACAATTCTCAAAACCTTGAATCAAACCCTAACTACTAACCCTAGCTTAGGAACTAACCTCACTAACCTATTGTTGCCGTCATCTCTAGTTATAATATCATTGGTGCAGCTAATGTTTTCTTAATAAGCAATTGAATGGTGGATTAAAGGCATTGATTGAATAAAGTGTTGATTTGTTACATTGAATGCCACATCGTTTTAACATTTATTGAAGAAGTGACATATTTATCATTGCTATTTTATAAACATTGACTTCACCAATATTCATTATCAAATTGCTTATATGTGTATTAGATAGTCATTGATTTATATGAAGTACTAACCCATTGAGCAAGCTTGCATATATCAGTTTATTGTTGCTTTGTCTCAGGCAGGGGTATCTCTCTTGGGGGTTTTACTTTATTATTGGTTGTTAGCCAAACTATCTACTTGGTGGTGACTTGTGAGGGGGGGAAATTATCCTTGTCTTATAATCCTTTGCCTTCTCAAAACCCTAGGTCACTGGGGACATCTCCTCTGGGCCTTACCACCCTAAGCAAAAAGAACCATCCCATTGAGGTGACATTGGGTGGGATTGGTTCCAGTTATGCTAGTTTGCCTCTCCAATCTCTAGCTTTTTATCCTTGCTACAAACTGTGCGATAACAGAGCCGACATAATCTCAATAGCATGTATTATATGGAAAACGCAGGAAATACAATTGATATGCTGAAAGCAGAGACTAATCATCAGCTAGATCTCATGGATCGTCACTGGAATATAATGCAACTAAATTAAAATAACTGCGATCAGAAGATGTGGATAGATCTGCACATGCACGGATAGATTGACAACATGCAGCTCCGGAAACTCACAACAACTGCTGCAAATGACGGATATACTCGCCCTGGTGGCTATACTCAACCGATCGGCTTGAAAACTGTCCCAAATTGTGCGCCCTTGCCTCTAGGCTCCTCCTAATATCTATCGGACTGAAGATCGGCTCACTGAAGCTCTGGATGAACCCCAGATGATATCCTCTAGGGGATTGCACACCTCCTGGGCTCTGGCAAAGCGCCCTGATGATTCCCTCGGCGGAATCCTCTAATAACTGTCTCGAAATGTGCACCCAACCTCCTTTGTATTGGGTCAAAAGGGTTTTCCCCGAATCTGATCCGGAAAACTCTCTGGAAATTCAAATGTCCTTCCTCGAGAGCTATGCACTTTCTAGTTGTCTGGTGTGCTCTGGTAGATTCCACCGTCAGAATCTGATGACTGGTGGCTCAAAAGAAGCGCCCTGGCCTCCTCTCAACTGGGTCGGAAGGAATCGACGAGATAAGCCCTGGTCTCGTGCAGCTACACAAAACCCTCTCTAACCCTTGCGCCCTCACTGGCTGCACTGCGTTATCTTTGCAATGGATCTGAATACTCCTGAACTGGCATGGTGAAATACCTGGATGGTATCTCCGATAGGCTAGGGTGTGTCTTCTAACACCGAAACCGATCTGGGTGGTGGTTTCCTCCAGAAATCCACAAAACATCAAAGAGGTCGACTTCCTCCTCTGGAACCTGTTCTCAAATCCAAATCATAACATAATGAAGAATTGGGTCGAATTCCTCGTTTTATATCTTCCTCGACCTAATTCTCTGTTGACATCACTTTATCTAGGTGCTTTTCCTCCTAAGTTGAGTGATTAATTAATTAAGTCCCCCCGTCAACACCTTTTTCTTCTATTAAGCCATTGACTTTGGCTTAAGTGACTCTTCCTATGCTTTTTGGCTTAATTCATCATTTAGCCATTTATTCACCCTTATTTCTCCCCTTTATCCCTATTTGTGCCTGACTATAGTCTACGGGAACAGATAGACTACTAAGTCACTCCCTGCTGGCCTACTCTTGGGAACAGGACATTACATTTTATGTGTTGTACCAATGCTTAGCAGTACACTTTGCAAATAATGTCTCATGTATTATAAAGAATATGTATATCAATTTCATACTGATATTTCAATTCCTGCATGGTGCTAATGTTTAACAACTGTAAAAGGCTACTTCCATTGTAGCCATCTCATAAAAAAATTGTGGACATTTCTTTGTTTTTGGCAAGTATTCTTCCAACACCAATGATTTGTTTGTAATTTTATGCGTAAACCTATGTAATTCCTGTATACCACATGTTTTGTTCAGTTTTAATTGACAAATCATTTTTACATTATTGGATTTATGTTTTGACAGTAATTGGAACAGCATTTGCACTGAATATGCTTTTCAGTATCCCTCTATGGTGTGGAGTTCTTATTACAGGGTTGAGTACCCTGATTCTTCTTGCTTTACAGCAATATGGGGTAACTATTTATGCATATGACTTTAATTCTATATAGAAATATTTTCATTATGTTTGTCTGTGTCACTTGTTTGTTCAAAGAAAAAAATGGCATTTAAAGCCTAAGTTGTTTCCTTGGCATTGCCATAACAGACTTATTTTAAAACATATTTGCAGGTGCGTAAACTTGAGCTCTTAATAGCAGTTCTTGTGCTTACTATAGCCGGTTGCTTCCTTGGAGAACTAGGCTATGCCAAGCCAAAATCCACAGAAGTTTTAGAAGGATTATTCGTTCCTTTGTTGAAAGGAAATGGCGCAACTGGGCTTGCAATATCTCTTCTTGGTGCTATGGTCATGCCGTAAGCAATAATTTGAACACACCTATTTATATTACATTCAGCTTTGAAATCATTCGACTGAGATGACACTTTAAAGCATGTATTGTTTGCAACGATGAAGCCAGTGAACTTTAACACATTTGTGTTGCAGGCACAACCTATTTCTTCATTCAGCTTTGGTGTTGTCAAGGAAAATACCTCGCTCAGTTCGTGGTATAAAAGTGAGTTAATTTGATTACAATTAATGTTTCTCATACTGAAAATTTCAACTGTTAATATCCACAAACCTTTTTTTTGTTGGAAAACAGGAATTCTAATTTTTGCCAAGCTCATTTCACCAGGTCTTTTCCTTAGAATCATAAAATGTTTCAGCCTTTCTGATTCTCATGCATTTTGAGAAGTCAAATTACAAGGGAGAGACAAAATTGTGCAAACAAATCTGTGTCCACTGTCATGAATGTAGCATGTGTGCTTTAGCCTTGGACATGATTTTATCTGTTCATGTCTTCTATAGAAGAGTTCCTAGCTCGTATAAATCTTAAACTACATTTGTTTTGTTTATAGTTTTTTGTTTTTTGGGCCTCGATCTGTATGCTCCTGTTAGGGTATTTTTCATTTGTAATTGTTGAATTTCTAATGAGAAGAAACAAAGTGGGTAGAAAGAACAGTAGTAAGGCTATAGATTTTGCCATCAGTTTCATTTATCTTTTGATCTTGAAACGTGATTTGCAGGAGGCATGCAGGTTTTATCTCATTGAGAGTGCATTTGCCTTGACTGTGGCCTTTTTTATCAACATATCTATTATTTCTGTAAGCGGGGCTGTCTGCAGTTCTTCAGACTTGGTCTTAGCAGATAGAAAAAACTGTGAAGATCTGGACCTCAATAAGGCTTCCTTTCTGCTAAAGGTATGTTTACTTGCATGGATGGATAAAATTCTGTTATATTATGCAATGGTTGCATTCTATTTTGAAATCCAATCATGCTTCCTTTGGCATGGCTATTCAAAATTATTGAGAAGGATATTATGACAGGTGTCAAAAGAAAGAGAGTAAAATTTTAAAGGTTTATGTTTGAGCAATCATTTGAAATGTCTTCCATCAAAGATGGCAAATCATATTAATCAGAAGGTTTCACCATATATTTCAGTCCAAGCAATGAACATTCCATTTTTATTTTTTTTTGTAAGGAAGAAAACAGTATATTACCTTATATAAAATAGTGAATGTAAACATACCACCTTCTTGAGCATGGGTTGCCATGAAAGGAAACCAACCAAGCTCAAGCACAGTTCAGAGTTTAAACAGCCCCAGGGAATCAAAAAATAAAAAAAGCAGATGTTCTGTAGGGATACAGTCTCTATGACAAAGTGTTAACATCAAAACACTACTCCTACTTAAAGCCAGAGCTATAGGTGTAAAAGAAAAACTATCTAGAGAGCAAAAGTCAACTACTAGACTGAATGAGAAACCTGTCCATCCGAAGGAGATGCCTTTCTACTCGGTGACAAAGGAATTGGCATGTTCAGGTGAATCGCATCCTGGGTAGACAAGTCTGATGCAGGCCTTTGGTGAGCTGGGCGGGCATTCAGAGCCAATAATAGAGAGATTTGTTGGAACAATTGCTCAATTCTGAATTTTAAATCTGCCACTTCACTGCGAACCTTGAAGAGAAGTTGCAAATGTTCTTCCTTCGAACAGAAGTTGCTTGAGGAGTCATCATGGCTCCAGTCCTCCGGCGTAGACTTAAGGGGTCTAGAGGGTGGGCCTCCAGCTTTCATGCCTTCAGAGACGACAGGAATAGTTCTTTGTACCCCGTTTATCAACAGTGGAGCGGGTGCTAGCTGAGAAACATCACCCATTAACCCAACTTCATCTTTATACCATTCGAATTTTCATCCCCAAATCAGAGCTGCCTCCTGCATGGTCAATTCTCCACTCACAGCTTCATTCTGAAGTGGCGGAGCATCTACTACCCTCTCTGGATTGCTGGTAGAGAGAACCATTTCATCAATTTGCTTGCCCGTCCGAAGACGAGAGCCTCTTCCCCTTCAAGAGTGCCCTCTTTCACAGATGCGCGACATTGAGCCAACAAAAATACCAATAGCTTTTGAGAGGGAGAACAACAATCTCCTTAACCAGAGCCAACGAATGCAAATGAGAGTGGGATCCAAGGTTGGTCTCGCATTAAGAGATCATCCTCCTGCCTGCGATGAGGTTACCTCGGTATAACATATCTGCTGGTGCAAAGTTATTGCCATAATGACTAGAGTGCGATTATAGTAATTTCCCATGCCCTCAACAATGTTGTTTTTCCTTAAACTCGACAAACTAATTTCTTCATCCAATAATTTTTATACCCAGAAACAAAACAACAATACACAGATCTGATTCTGAATAATGAAACAAAAATATTATTGAGGAAATAACTTGCAATGCACAACAGAGTAAATCAGAAGCCAATCACACAATTAGTAGACACCAGAGATACCTTGGAAACCCCAACTCTGAAGAAAAACAACAAAGAGGGTTTTATTAATTGTCAGCTTCAACAAATCAGAAATAAATACACTAGTGCCTGTTATCCCCGATTTCTAGGCATAACTAGGAGATCATGTCTCGAGGCCCACAGATCCTAAACATGGAGTACCGAGAGTAGGATTGACCTGAGCATGGCCCTGGAGGGCCCATCTTTCTTCTCCTCCATCAGACTTGTCTTGTCAGCAGCAGCAGCATCCATCACCTTCGGCTTGGACTTGTATCGGAGAAGACTCTTGCTCCATGAGGTATCCAGGTATCATGGTATGTGCCAATTTTTTATCATTATGACCTTTAGATATATGCATCAAATTCCTTTTATTTCTGACGATTGCTTGGATCTTACATCAACCCACTTGACCATGGCTGGGGGAACTGACAGGGTGTCCTAGCAAGCCTATACCCATAAGTTTTGGTTTGCCACTGGGGGGATTTCTAAAGAGCCATCGTCCGCTCCCGTCATATCATCACTTTTACATCTTGTTTCCCACTCATCTGTCCCATTCCCCTAGTCCGGGCATTAGGATGATCTGTTGGTGGGGTTGCACCTTATCTCGTGGGAAGAAGGGGCTAAAGGCCTAGAAGGTAAAAACAACTGGTAAAAGATAAAAGCCATAAAAAAATGAAACCTAGAGATGCCTCGCCCAGGGATCCCCGAGAAGGCAATAAAAAGCCTCTCAGCAAGAAATAAAAGGGACCCGAAGAAAAATAACAAAACAAGACCTAGCGAAGAGTATAGGGGGTCTCATCACGAGCCAGCCTATTATGTTCATGGGTACCTAGCAGTATGACATTGCCACTATCTAGTTACCACGCCAGGGCAGTGACCTTTGGTTGCATGGCCAAGGAAAAGGTGGTCTCATCACGAGCCAGCCTTATCATCTCTCTGAAAGTATTTGTGGGTAACACTGTCAGCTCTGGTCACCACGCCAAGGCAGTGTCCTCTAGTTAGACCTTGAAATAAAATAAAAAGAATAAAGGCAATAAAGGGCTTGGAAAGAATTGCATCCATGACGGGTACAACTCACCTTCTACAAAGGCACCCACAGGTAATATCATGCATCCCTGTCTCTCACTCTACTCGTATGTCTGGACATCCTTTGACCACTTCACCTCATTTTACATGGCTTGGATGGTACCCTCTGGAGACTTTCTTTTTCTTATGGATGCTGGCCCAATAGGGTATTTTGTCTTTTTCCTTGACTTTGTATTGTAGGTCATTGTAATGTCTTCGAGCTATTGAATGATATATCAGGGGTTTTATGCATGTATTTGATAAAATTAATGATGAAATGTGATTAACATCGCTATGATCCCTGTGACTAATGAGCCCATGGAGGGCGAAGTTTTTGATGTGAAGGACCATGCCCGACGGACAGGTACCAGTTGGACAGGTACACATGGGGAGATGATTAGTTCGGACCTCCATGGGGCTGAAGAGCCCATTAGATGGTTGTTGGGACCCCATCAGGGGCAAAGACAGGACAGTGATTGATTGAGCCTTTGTACATGAGAAGAAGAAGGACGTTCCACCCAGGACACTTTGGCTGAGCCCAGCCCAGGGGGGTTGACCCACTTCAGATGGAACGTTTTCCTTTTGATGGCCAGGACGTCACCCAAGAGGTCTTGACGTCTCCTTGAGCGTGTAGCAGTTTTACAGGATGGCTGACACGTGTGGCAGCTTGGAGGAGCCCAAGAAGGGCTAACGTTTGACTTCTGGATGCTGGATTAGCCCCAAAAGGGCCTAACGTCTCCCTCAAAGGGGCTTGACGTCTCACTTTTTGCTCATTTGGGTCTTTTACTTAGCAGTTAATGTAAAAACAGTATGATTTTGGTTATTAGCCTTGTCGGCTATTTTTAATGACCTAATTTTAATTATGGGTCATGAGATACTATATATTGAGGATGTTTTTCCCTCATTTGAACAGAACAACACAACTCACACTTGTGAGGTCTAATTTTTGTGCCCTAGTTTGGGTATTTGGTCTTTTAAAGGAGGCGCACTTGTTGATGGAAGGATTTTCTTGGCATATATGGCATTTCTCTTGAGGAAGGTTTACAACTAGGGTTTGCACATGCTTTTCTTCATGATATGTAAGTGTTTTTCCTGCAAAACTTCTTGATTGAATGGTTGTAGGTTAGTATTCTTGCATTTACTTATAAATTTGTTGATTTAAAAACCCTAGGTGACAAGCACACAAGTAGGTCCTTTTCTCATGTCCCCTTAGAGAGAAATTTTCAGCCATTGAAGAAGGAAGAAAGAGCCTAGCCTTTGCTACACTCTTCTCACTTTTTCCCTTAAGCTAGCTTTGATTTTAAAGGTTAAATGGAGGGTGACGTCCTAGGCCTAGGTTATCTACACCTAGGGCCGTCCATCTTCTAGGGTTTTAGTGATAGAGCCTTGCCATTGCAACACTCGCCCTCACTTGATCCTCTTGTTTTATCTCTTCTCATATGCTAGCCATTTTGCCAAGTTTGACCTAAAGAAGGAGGAAAGAGCATGAGGCCTTGCTTAAGCAACACCGGAGTGAGCCTCTTTCCCTAGAGTTTTGATTCTAGGGCCCTACCATTGCAGCACTCTAGAACCCTTCCCTCTTGCCTTTAGCCTATTACTCCTTCAACCTTGCGTCCTCTCCTTGAATGACTCCATATACCCTTAGGCACTGATCTTAGGCACACAACGTTGAAGTGATAGTGTTCAAACCAACTCTCAAAACTTTAAATTTTGAAACCCTAACTAACTAAGCTAACCCTAACTAGGTTGACGTCACAGTTGGTTATTCCATCTTGATGCAGCATCTTTGAATGATAAACAATTAGATGATGACTGAAAACATTTATTGAGTAAAAGATTGATTAGATACATTGTTGATTACATTATCTCGATAGTTATTGATGAAATAATACTTTTCCATTGCCATATGGATAAAACGTTGATCTCATTAATATCTGTTGTTTCATTGCTTATATATAATAGTCAGATAATCACATGAAGTACTAACTCACTGATATATAGCCTGCATACATATTGCCTTGTTATTGTCTTGTTCCCGGCAGGTGTTCTCTTTTGGGCATACACTTCTTTATTGGTTGATTAGCCGGATTATCTGACCTTTGGTGGTAACCAGTGAGGAGGAAACTTTGCCTTGATCTTTATACTTTGGCCTCTTCAAAACCCTAGGTTGTCGGGGATGTCTCCCCTGGGTTAACCTCCCTAAATAGAAAGAACCTACCCATTGAGGTGACATTGGATGGGGAAGGTTCCTGTTACGCCAATCTGGCCTCAATTCTCTAGCCCTTTAACCTAGCTACAAACTGTGCGATAACAGTGCCAAACTTGGAAACTTCACCTACACAGAAATATGAGCAGATCTGAGCCTATGGCTCTGAGTTCTTGCCTCCCTGGCTGATGTACGACCTCCTTGCTTAACAACTTGCTGCTCTGTGAATGGTGTGACTGTGGATGTGTTGACCACCTATTGCGACTCGGGGGTCAACGTCATGTACCATGAAGATACGTACCTAGTGGTACAACCAGTTTGAAGACTTTTGGCTCAGCAGGGCAAATTTTGCCCCTGCCACGTCTTTCTATGTACTCAGAATATCCACTCCCCTGCATGGGATAATATTGTAATATGCTAGCATGAATCAATTTTTGTCTAGTTACCTAGGACTTTATCATTAGGGAAGTCCTTTTATCAAGTGTTTTTTTTCCTTACGTAATTAATCTTGCTTAACTGCAATTTTAATTTACTTGAGTTTTTCACTCACAAATCCTTCAAAGTGGTAAAAGGTGTTCTAATGATCAATCCCATTGGATGAATAAGCTCTGAAAGTGTTGTAAATTACCATGCTAGACATATCCTAGAGTCTTGCGGAATTCCGTTAAGTTTTGATAGGAATTTTTTAAATAATTAAAATTTCCGCAAACTAGGAATTTTTAATTATTTTTTATGTAAAATGTAAAAAAGTGGTCCTTGGGGATTTTGTATAGGGGTACGATTACTCAAATAAAATGGTTTATGACCCACTACACCCCTGGACCAAGTCTCATCTCAATTGGACAAGTTTTGCTAGGTCATTGTCCATGAGGAGTCCAAGTCAGTAAAAAATCAGCAAATAATTGGCTAAATTAAAATAGCCAAATTTTGTAAAAGTGACTAACGTCATGAGAGAGAGTGGGAAAAAGATTCCTAATGTATTTCCTAAGTTGTGAAAATGATTTTCCACTTAGAAGAACCCCCCTTACTAAGCCAACAACCTCAAGTGGTCACTCCCTAAGAAGAGGGGCACCCCCCTTGCTCATAAAAACATGGGAAATAAAAAAATAAAGCACGAGGGTGCCCAAAACTTTGGGTGTAGCCCCTGTTATCCCCCACTTTCAGGGATAACTAGGAGATAATGTCTCGAGGCCCACAGGTCCTAGACATGGAGTACCGAGAGAAGGATTGACTTTAGCTTGGCCCTGGAGGGCCCACCTTTTCTTTCTTCCAGCATCTTTATCTTGTCAGCAACAGCAACATCCATCACCATCGGCTTGGTCCTGTGTCAGAGAAGGTTCTTGCTCCATGAGGTAATTGGTTCAGGTATCATGGTATGTGTCACTTTGATCATCAAAACCATTGAATGTATGCATCTGATTCCTTTTATTTCTAACAACTGCTTGGATCTTACACTTGCCCTCTTGACCATGTTTGGGGGGATTGACAGGGTGCCCTAGCAAGCCTGTGTTTGTAGGTTTTGGTTTTCCACTAGGGGGGATTTCTGAAAGCCATCATCTGCTCCCATCATGGCACCACTTTTCCATCTTGTTTCCCACTCACCTATCCCATTCCACTTGTCCAGACATTGGGTTGACCTATTTTCAGGATTGCACCTTATCTCGTGGGAAGAAGGGGCTAAAGGCCCAGAAGGTAAAAGCAAGTTGGTAAAAGATAAAAGCCTAAAATAAAACCTCGAGATGCTTCGCACAGGGATCCCCGAAAAAGCAATAAAAAACTTCTCAGCAAGAAACAAGAGGGACCCGAAAAAATAATAAAACAAGGCCTAACCAGAGGATAGGGGGTTTCATCATGAGCCAGCCTATTAGGTCCATGGGTATCTAACAGTATGACATTGTCGTTAGTTGGTCACAGCAATAAAACTTATTGCTTCTTCTTGTGCAGGAGCTTTGAAGACTTGGGTGCTTTCAACATGCATTATAGTTTCATCTTCAAGAATTACCCCTTCATCTTCAATTGTGCAGCAAGGAAGGTCTACTTCTTCCAGGAATTCCATTTCTCCTTCATTTTCTGAATCATGGGACAAAGTGTTATCGAAATCCTGAAATGGAAAGCAACTAACCTCATCATCTTGTTGTTGTGCAGGTGGAGAAGTCTTGTGGATTGCTTTATCAAGGGGAGGAGGGCATGTTGATACTTTGTCGTTGGGTTCCAGCTCCTCAACTGTGTCTTCGGCTATCCCTTGTCGATATGTGGTTTGTTCCCTTTCTTCTTGGAAATCATTAATGATTTTCTCAAGGGCAATCAAACTTTCTCTATTGAGAGTACCTGAGGCAAAGCGGCATCTTATCCTAGACAAGAAGATGTTCTCTTCAATCCTTGCAGCCATGTTGTAGGCTTCATCGAGCATCCTTGGGGCTCTCTTATCAAGGGCAAAACTCAGATATCCCAAAAGTGCACAAGTAAAGAGATGGACAAGGTATCTCTCCTCGGGATGATGACTTTCAAGAATTTGATATAGCATGTTCTCAAATCTATCCTGGAAGTCTCTGACAATTTCATTCTCATCTTGTTTTATATGCTCAAGTTCTTCTAATAGTGTTGGAATGTCTTCTAACTGGATACCTCATCTTTTGAGAAAGGTTTCCTCAAATTGCTCCATAGTCGTGATGCTGGCATCAGGGAGGTTGTCATACCACTCTTTGGCATTGTAACAAAGAGTGGCAGAGAAAAGTTTCATGACCACATCTTCAGCATAATCATCGACAGGGTAGGATAGGAAGAAATTCTAGAAGTTTCCCATGTGATAGTCAACTCTCTCTCTATCACCACCAGTGAATCCAGGGAGCAAATTTATGTATTCAAAGGGCATTTCTTGAGGGTACCCCGGGATATTACTCATGTCTAAAGGCTTGTAGTTCTGAGGATCCCATTGTGAAGTCATTGTTGGCTTTGTTATTCCTGATTTTTAGGGATAACCAGAAGATCATGTCTCGAGGCCCATAGGTCCTAGACATGGAGTACCGAGAGCAGGATTGACCTGAGCATGGCCTTGGAGGGCCCATCCTTTTCTTCTTCCATCAGCTTTATCTTGTCAGCA
>JASDQU010515060.1:47301-79640 GCA_032191745.1 Picea mariana | reverse complement strand
TTGCCTCATAAGAACATGAGCAAGTGAAGTGTATGTTAGAAGTGAGGCGCTAGCCTCTTATTTATACTAATCTGGCACGTGTGAAGAGACACCATTCTGGCAGGGCCGACCTCTCATACTGGGTGGATAAATCCACCTTTAATTAAATCTGGCTGGGCCGACCTTTCATTATAACCGTTGGGGCCGACTTCTTACTCTTTACATTATAATTGTCCGATGACCAATCCGCAAAAGGGGATTTGGTCCTTATACAATTACCAACTTGGTTAATCCTCAATGGGGATTAACCTAACAATAAAAATAATAATAATGACATGATTAATCCACAATGGGGATTTAATCCAATGACAAAATAATAAGAATGCTATTCGCAGTTACATTATTTCAACAACCTCCACTTCAGATATTTTGACATTATTGACACCCCAAATGCAATGCATATTAATTTTCCTCCCTAAATCAGGAAGATAATCACTAATATACACTAACGTTTGATATACCATATACCCCTCTACCATAGAACTCTCGGGACGTGCTCTTTGTCTAAATAAAGCCTTCAATGACTTCAAGTGTCTCTCCACCATCCACATTGGCCTTGTGTGTACGGGTCCACACAATTCAATCTCTTTGACCTGGTGTATGAGGTAGTGTTCTTGCACATTGAAAAATGTTGGAGGTAGATACTTTTGCATTGCACACATTAAATAAGGAATTTCTCTCTTCCAATATTTTATATCTTCCTTATGGATTTATTTAGATGACAACCACCTACAAATTTTACGAGAACAAAATATGTTTCAATAGAGACAATATCGTATACATGAATATTATAAGTAAAACACATGCCATCAACAACTTCTACAACATTTTTATTACATATAAATAATAATATGTAATTCATCTGTCGTTATTTACCTCATGTATTTTCCAAGGTCATATATAACTTGTTTTATGTTGTTGTCAAAGCTGTCGAGCAAAGATAGAGGTAGCACATACTGTAACAAAACAATGGCACATTAATAAATTTCTGATCTCATATTAACAATATATTTACAAAATTTAAAAATATTACATCGATTCTTACCAATACATAACAAATATACGAAAGAAATTACCTTGATGAAGGTATGCCAGTCATGAGTTTTTAACCTACCAAATTCACCTTTCTTTGTTAATATATTCTTGATGTTTGAAGCAAATCCTTTTGGAAATCAAATTTTCTGAATGAGCTCTTTTACAACATTTCTTTCATCTTCTTTAAATAACCATGGGAGGCTATTTCGATCGACTCCATTAGTCCTATTTAAATCAATAATATTTAGCATTGCATGATTGGCTTCTTGAATGTCACTACAAATTTTAGAAATTTTTTCTTTGTCACGCCTTCCATCTAAGATTCTCCACAACATTTTTGTTACGTTCTTCCCGATATGCATTGTGTCGAACAAATGACTTATTTCTAGTTGCTCATAGTAGACCTGTTTTCATTCCTTGTGGAAGCAGATCAATTCCTTGACGACCAACTATATGTTACATAAATGAAATTAACACAAAAATTGTTAGATTATACACAGTAGACATGAGAATTCAACACAATTTAAAAACGTAATATATTGCATACGATGATGAAGATTGACTTACATTGATGATTTGATCTATTATATTCAGACTTCCATAAGTGTGGTGTCATTCTTTACCATTGAAAAGATGTTTATCGGTTTTTTGATACCTATGGTTCTTAGGGAGAAAGTGCCTACATTCATCAAACACCTCCTTTCCTAAACTTCTTGAACGACGAGATCTCATCTTAGGACCACAAACTGGACATGCAAATTTACCCTTTGTTTGCAGACCTAGAAGATACGCATCAATGGCAGCATTAGTTATATAACAAGCAATTATTTAAAAAACAAACATTATAATATCGTCAACATCTAACTTATTTAAGTGCAATAGTGTGTTACTTACCACAAAAATGTGTTAGTTCTGGTGCATCATGAATTGTCCATGTAAGAATCCCATGGAATTGAAATCCTCTTTGACCTATTGGTCTAGAGATTTCATACATAATGATGTTGTCCCATAACTTTAACAGCTCATCAATAAGGGGCTCAATTTATACATTCATATCTTTCACTTGGTACTTACCTAAATGGTTAAAAAATACAGATAATTACTACACCTTGTATACATATACAAAATTGTGCAATGAACAAGACAAATGAAATGTTAAACATTAAAAAAACAATATCGTTATAAAAATATACCTGGAGCAATCACTACCAACATTGTGTGCTCTCTCTTTATTGACATCCAAGGAGGAAGGTTATAAATTTATTATTGAATCAATTTATTTTGTATTCACTTTGAATTATAGTACACTCATCACTTCACTTTGTTATTTACCTTTTAAAAATCTCTTAAACCACTTTGACTACTTTGACCTTTTGGGGCTTCTAGATGACATATGAGGGTCCTCCAACTTCGTAAGGCCATAACTCTCAAACCATGAGGAGTTATGTGACGTTCCACATACCACCATAAATGGAATGACATGTAATATCCATATAAAATAGTATTACCTAAAATATATATCAAAACTCATACTGTTATCCATCAAACAAACTTGGGTCCATTACCCAAACCTGGGTTCTCCAACTTCTCATGGCCATAACTCTCTAACCGTGAGGAGTTATGTGACGTTCCACATACCACCGGAAATGGCATGACAAGAACTATCCATCTAGGACATTTTCACTGACAAATTCACTGGAGTTCATCTCATTATTCCACAAATAAGCATGGGTTCTCTAACCATACTTCTAGGATAACTCAATCCACAAAGCGTCTTCCCATGAGGGCTTTCACCATAAGGGAACCACTTTGGAGTTCATCCATTTATACTTATTATCAACCATGAAAAGAAAATAACGAGTCATATTTACATCAAACAATATTGGGTCCATTACCCAACCTTTGTGTTACAGGGCTTTCTTCAAGGGTTGACATCAATGAAAACCAACCTTATTCAACAATCTCCCCCTTTGGCATTGATGGCAACACTCTGATGCAATACTGAAATTATATCACTCATGCTCCCCCTGGAACAATGCCTCTATCCTTTGTATCTGATAAATTTTCTCCCCCTGGAACCATGCCTCTGTCCTCTGCATCTGATAAATCTCTCCCCCTGGAACCATGCCTTTGTCCTCTACCTTTGTCCTCTACATCTGATAAATCTCTCCCCCTTTGTCATCAATGGAAAAGATATATTTCCATCTGGGGTTGCTCCCCCTAACTGAACTGTCCTCTTATGGTGCATCCTCGTGTAAATCTAATACATATAAGATAAGAATTCAAAAACCATTCATTTTGGAGTAAAAATAACTCCAAGTCTCTGGCGAAGATATTCAAAGGATTCCCATGGAAGTGGTTTTGTGAAGATGTCTGACACTTGTTCTTTTGTGCCCACATACTCAACTCTGATGTTGTTTTTTGCAACCTTTTTGTGTAGAAAGTGATACTTTATTGGAATGTGCTTCGTCTTGGAGTGCATCACCGGGTTCTTTGATATATTGATGGCGCTTGTATTATCACAATAGATTGGAATGGGCTCATCATACTCAACATGTATATCTGTTAGAGTTTGTTTCATCCAAAGAACCTGTGTACAACATAATGTTGTTGCAATATACTCTACCTTGGTTGTAGATAAATATATTGATGATTGTTTCTTGCTTAGCCATGATACTAAACACTCACCCAAGTAGAACGCTTCTTCACTGGTGCTTCGTTGGTCATCAATACAAACTGCCCAATCTACATCTGTGTAGGCAATAAGTGATAGATCCTTTCCTTTTGGATACCATAATTCAAACTCTTTTGTTTCTTTAAGATATCTTAAAATCCTCTTCACTGTTAACACATGTGACTCCTTTGGTGCTGCTTGAAATCGTGCCACCTGTCCAACTGCCTACATTACATCTGGTCTGGATGCTGTCACATATAGTAGGCTACCAATCATTGACCTGTATTTCCTCTGATATGTAGACTTTGAATCATCATCTTTGCTCAACTTGCAACTGGTTTGCATGGGAGTGATAACTAGTTTGCAATATTCCATTCTAAACCTCTTTAGCATTTATCTGATATACTTGTTTTGAGAAATAAATATTCCTTGGTTGCTTTGATGTATTTGAAGTCCCAAAAATAAGGATAGTTCTCCAAGTAATGACATTTCAAATTCATTATGCATATATTTTGCAAATTTTTGGCTTAACCTGTCATCATCACTACCAAAAATAATATCATCAACATAAACTTCAATTAATAAAATATTACCTTCACTTCCCTTGGTGTAGAGGTAGTTGTCTGCACTTCCTTTTCTAAACCCTATCTGTTGCAGATACTTATCCAGTCTAGAGTACCATGATCTAGGACCCTGTTTTAGACCATACAAGGCCTTTTTTAATTTACACACATAATCTGCATTCTCTAACAACTGAAATACTTCTGGTTGTTCAATGTAAACTTCTTCTTCAAGTTCCCCATTCAGAAAAGTTGATTTTGCATCCATCTGATATACTTTAACATTTTTGGAGCATGCATAGGCTAAAAGAAACCGGATTGCTTCCATTCTAGCAACTGGGGAAAATGTCTCTTCAAAGTCAATTCCTTCAATCTTTGCATATCCTTTACATACCAATCTATATTTGTTCCTTGTAACTTGTCCATCTTCATTTAATTTATTCCTGAAAACCCATTTTGTGTCAATCACATTGTTATTCTTTGGACTTGGAACCAGTTCCCAAGTGTCATTTTTCTCTATTTGATCCAATTCTTAATCCATGGCCTTATTCCAAAATTCATCCTTGTTGGCTTCTTCAAAACAGTTTGGTTCAATTGTACATAAGAGTGCTAGGTGTGTTTGTTCTTGTGAATGGATTTTTCTTCTAGTCTCAACTCCCGCATCTTTGTTTCCAATAATCTGATTTGAAGGATGATTCTTCTGTACTCATTTGCTAGGTGTCATTGGAGATACTTGCTTAAATTGCTCTTTTGTTTCTATCGGATTCTCTTCATCTTCCTCTTCTAATTCATCTTCTGCTTCTTCTTCTTCGAAAAGTTGTTCCATTGATTATTTTTCTTCTTCCTTTGATTTTGGTCTGCCTGTTTCATCAATTATTACGTTGATGCTTTCTACAAATTTGTTCAATATTAGATTGTAACACTTGTATGCTTTCCTTGTACTTGAGTAACCAAAAAGTACTCCTTTGTCCACACGAAATTCAAACTTTCCCATTATTCCATATTCTCTTTTGATGTAACATTTGCTTCCAAAAACTCTAAAGTACTTCACATTTGTTGGTCTTCCTTTCTATAGCTCGTAGGGAGTTTTATCAGTGTTGTTTATGAGCATTACTATGTTTTGAGTGTGAAATGTTGTATGCACTGCCTGTGTCCAAAATATATCTTTCAATTTGGAATCCATTATCATTGTTCAAGCCATTTCATGTACGGTCATGTTCTTTCTTTCAACAACTCCATTATGTTGAGGTGTCCTAGCAATGGAGACTTGCCTTTTTATTCCATGACTGTTGCAGTAGTCCATAAATTCCTTTGAAGTGAAATATCCTCCATTATCAAATATCAAGCATTTGATTCTTGAATCCATATCATTTTCAACCATTTCCTTGTAGATCTTGAAGTTTTCAAAAGCTTCTGACTTGTTCTTGAGAAAGAAAACTGCATTCATTCTTCTATAATCATCAACTAATAACATAAAGTATCTCTCACCTTTTAAACCCTTTGTTGTAGTTGGTCCAACTAGATCAGTATGCACAATGTCCAGTGGTCTTGTTGTTGAATATTCCTTTGATTTGAACCTGGTCTTTGTTTGATTTCCTTGTTGACAATGCTTGCATAAAGTGTTGGTTGGTTTTGTGATCTAGGGAATTTCTCTGACTGCTTCTCTTTTGTTGACTTTGACAAGGTTATCAAAATACATGTGACCCATTCTTTTGTGCCATAGCCAAATTTCATCTTCCTTTTCTAGACAACAGTTTTCATTTCCAATTTCACTTAACACATATATGTTGTTTGAAGTTCTTGCAGCTATACCGACCAATTTCCTTGAACCTTCTCTTCTTATCTCACACTTTTGTGAATCGAAAGTAACTTTATGAACTTGGTCACACATTTGACTCACACTTAGAATATTATGTTTCATATCTTCTACCAGTAGAACATTTTGTGCCTTTTTATTCTTGTTCCCAATTCAGACTGTGCCTTTTAAAACAATTTTGGTTGAATTATCATTTCCGAAGGATACTGGTCCATTTCTTTCCTTTCGCAATGTAAGAAATTTGTCTCTATCACCTGTCATGTGTTTTGAACACCCACTGTCAACTTAACAACCGTGTTTCTTATGCTTGGATTGTAAAGCGACTGTGCATTATTCATTTCTATACTAATCTTTCTTTCTTATCCATGTTGTTTTCTGAGGTTCTTGTCTGTGACTATTGTTATTTTGTTGAGGTTCTTTAGGAGGGACTGTCATTCTACAATTTTTGGCCACATGTCCAAAATTGTTACATTTGTAACATTCCACTTCAGTGTTCAAAGATTCAAACCTGTTGTAACTTATTCTTTTTGTTTCACTAGGTCTTCTTGAGTAACCCCTTTGTGTGTGACTCTCAAAGTTGTTATTTTTCTTGTTGTTAGCTCTACAATTCACAGCTTTATGTCCAAAATTATTACATGCATAACATAAACCAAAAAATATAGTTTGATACCTGGGAGTTGAAGATCTTATAAAAGAAGGTGCTCTTATGAATCCTTCTTCTTCTTGAGGCCTATCTGTCTGTTGTTGATTCAAAAATATGAATCTTCTCGGTGGAGGAGTGTCCCTGTAATCTTCCTTGTACATCTTCCTATCCCCTTTGGTTGTTTCTACATAGCTTTTTGGATTTGTTTCTTGCTCTGTTGTTTTGGATCTTGATCCCTTTTCTGTCTGATTGTATCCAATTTCAGACTTATCAAGATAAGATTTTTGACTGTTGATATTGTCATCCAGAACTTTTGAGCTATTCTACATATTTTTCTTTTGAATATCCTTTCTTAGTGTGGCAATCTCTGCTTCCAAGTTTCCAATGATCTTGTCCTTTTCTTCTAGTTGTTCTTTGAGTGCTTCTTCAATTCTTTTATCTTCTTCTATTTGAACCTTCAATCTTGTGATCATTTGTTCTAGTTCTCGAGTGTCCTTTTTCTTGTCTAGTTCTGCTTGTAGATTCTTGTTTTTCTTCTTTTCTCTTCTGATAACTTCTATGGCACACATTAATTCTTCTCGATAGTCAACTTCTGCCTCTTCAATTTCATTTTCGACTTCTTCATATCCTTCTTCGACTTCTTCATATTCTTCTTCGAAGTCTTCTTTTTCAGAATCTTTAACTACCATGAATAGAACTCTTCATGTCTCACTGTCACTAATTTCATCTTCATATGATGATGAGATGTCTTCTTTGATGCATAAGATTTTCTTGAAAATGTTATGTGTAGTTCTTTTTCCTTTTAATGTGTGTTTGTCTTTTGAGTAACCTTCATCATTTCTCTTTTTCTTATGAGTACATTTGTTAGAAAAATGACCAATACCATCACAATTAAAACAAATTAAAGGAAGCTTACCTCTATACCTACCATTGGTTCCCTTGTTTAGTCTTTTGACGAAGTTGGCCACTTCTTCATCATCTTTCGAGACGTCACTGTCGCTGCTATATTCTTCTTATTCCTTTTCTTTTTCTTTGATCTTTTGGATGCTTTGAAGGCTGCTTATTTTACATCTGGATTTTCCTGTTCAGTTCTCATTTCATATGCTGTGCAGATTCTATGCATTTCGTCCATGCTTATTGAGTTCAGATCCAATCTTTCTTCTAGTTATGATATATTAGGGTTGAATCTCATAGGAAGAGATCTTAGTACCTTTTGAACAATTACAGATTCTTCGATTTATTCTCCCAATCCTATGATTGCATTTACTATTTTGTCAACTCTTAAGAAGTAGGCTGCAATATTCTCATCTTCCTTCTTTTTAGTTGTCCGAACTGACTTCTATAAGTTTGAAGTTTTGTTGCTTTGACTTTTGTATCTCCTTCATAAATATTTTGAAGCTTGTCCCAAATCTCTTTGGCGGATTTACAATGTGCAACTTTGGTGAATATTGTTTCACTGATACCATTCAAAAGTGCATTTGTAGCTTTGGAATTATTCTAACCAAGTTTCATTGCTTTGTCATTTGTTGGTGGAACTATTGGTACTGTGTATCCATCTACAATTGATTGCCAAATTTGAAACCACTATGCTTGTATATATGTATTCATCCTTATGCTCCAAAAAGAATATTTTTGTCCATCAAAGTGTGGTATTCCATTTTTATATGAGTTGGTACTCTCCATGATCTACCTTTCAGTGGTTAAACTAATTTCTGAAGGAACTTGCTCTGATACCAATTGTTGGATTACTGAGAGGGGGGTGAATCAGTAATAGCGTAATTATAATCCTTTTTCTCCAAATAATCCAAGTGTTATATCAATGTAGAATTATTATCCAATAATGAGAAATAAGAAATGAACAATCACACACATACACAGTACACCAGTGTTTTACGTGGAAACCCAAATTGGGAGAAAACCACGGAATGCTTTATCTTATATGTCTTGAAGAATTACATTCATTGGAAGCACCAAATTCCTTTGTTTTCTAGCTACAACTGGAAGGAGGATCCAATCCCCTATTTTCTCAAGCTAAAACCTGAGGGAAGCTCCAACTCCCCAATTCTCTGGCTACAATGAAAAGGAGGCTACAACCCCCTATGTTCTCTGACTACAACCGAAAGGTGGCTACAACCACATGTCCTTGCCCCATCCAACCGCCTAGAAGTAGAAGTAGAATAATGGAACCATTGTCACACTATCACTATGACATATACCGTTGTAAACATGTACCAATAAACTTGAACCATGCATCAACCTGTACCCAACCTGTAATCAACTTGTACCATAAACAAGTGCATCAACCATGCACCAACATGTACCAAACAATCTGTAATCAACCTGTACCATAAACAAGTGAAATCAACCATGTACCAAGTATGTACCAATCATGTGTCTAGTACTCATTAACTATGACTCATCAATATGTACCAACATCATCAACTATACACCTCATGTATGTGCCAACTCATCAACTACTTGTCTCAACCATGTACCCAACATGTACCTCAACCAAAAGCCCTCATCAATTTCATCATCCAAATATGATTTGTAACTCTATAATAGACCTGGTGTATATGATCACATACCTGCAAACCTTCCTTAACTTTAACAACAAGAGACTAGCATTTTCATCAAACGTTTCTTTAGTCTCACAAGACTAGTTTTGGATTAGTCAACAACCCTAACTTGAAATAATCATAATTGTGTACCTGTAGTGAATAAAGATATGAAACTGATACACAATGTTATTTAGTGTGTTTTATGCAATTAATCCATGTTTCACTACTTGGAACCTCTCAGAAAAGGAGTTATGGCAAAAATGGCACACCTTGTTGAATTCTGGCTTATTCTAGAGAGTGACCTTGTAGAGAGTGCCCCGCATGGAATATTTGTTGAATTTCTATGAAACTATTAAAAAGAATACAAAATATTGTACTCTAACCAACACATTTGGTCTTACTAAATTTGGATCTGTTATGAAGAAGTGATGACGTTTTTACCTGAAACGCCTGTTTTTGACTAGTTTCAAGACTAGCCACAAACCCTATTTTCCACAGAGTGTAACTCCAAACATAAAATGATCCACAAGATGAATTTTGTACCATAGATACTTGGATATGTTCCCTCAATAGAATAGCAATTTCATGGTCTGAAGAATTCTAGAAAAAAAATTATTTCGAAAATGGTGAGATGACCTGAAAAAAAACATACCTTAGAAAGCATCATCAAAAGAATTTATCCTTCCTTGAATTCCAGCCTTGTTTTCTTCACTTTCCTCAGAAATTTGGCTTAGATATTCTTTGTTTACCTCAGAAACCTATAGGTATTCAATATTCTCAAGTGTGTCTTAAATGATAGATCCTTGTCTCTTATTTATACTCTCCAAGTAGCTTCCTTAAAAACATCTTCTAGGTCACTTTGTCCACTTTCCTTATTTTAGGGTTAACCCACTTCTTTAAATTTATTATTGAATCAATTTATTTTGTATCCACTTTTAATTATAGTACACTTATCACTTCACTTTATTATTTACCTTTTAAAAATCTCTTAAACCACTTTGACTACTTTGACCTTTTGGGGCTTCTAGATGACATATGAGGGTCCTCCAACTTCGTAAGGCCGTAACTCTCAAACCGTGAGGAGTTATGTGACGTTCCACATACCACTAGAAATGGAGTGACATGTAATATCCATATAGAATAGTATTACCTAAAAATACATCAAAACTCATACCATTATCCATCAAACAAACTTGGGTTCGTTACCCAAACCCAGGTTCTCCAACTTCTCGTGGCCATAACTCTCTAACCGTGAGGAGTTATGTGATGTTCCACATACCACTGGAAATGGAATGACAAGCACTATCCATATAGGATATTGTCACTGACAAATTCACTGGCGTTCATATCATTATTCCACAAATAAGCATGGGTTCTCTAACCATACTTCTAGGATAACTCAATCCGCAAAGCATCTTCCCATGAGGGATTTTACCATAAGGGGACCACTTTGGAGTTCATCCATTTCTAATTATTATAAACCATGACAAGACAATAATGAGTCATCTTTACATCAAACAATATTGGGTCCATTACCCAACCTTTGTGCTACGGGGATTTCTTCAAGGGTTGAAATCAATGACAACCAACCTTAATCAACAGTAGAATCCTAGAGCAACACTTTATCATCAGCTTCAAACACAATTGATTTATCCTTTTTATCGAAATATCTCTTGACAGTTTGTTGCCTTTTTCTTAGATTTTCCATAGCGTGGTTCCTTTGTTCTTCTAAGGCTAGCAAGGCATTTATTCTCCGAGAAATATATGATGTATTCAATTCTTCAACTTGTAATGCTAATTGAAGAGAAGTAAGTTCAAGTTCTATAGTCATAATAGCTTCTTGTCCATGTAAAAGATGAAAATGAGTATGACCAATGCTATATTTAGTAGTGGTTTAATCTTCCCAAAGTGCATATGTGAGTCGTGTGTGCTACTGATGGAGTTTATCATCTATAATATTTCTTAAAATCTTTACCAAGTTTTTATTTGTAGACTCATATTTCCCATTTCCTTACAAATAATAGGTGTAAGAAGTAAAATGTTTCAGTCTGAATTTAATAATAAATTGAGTGAATTTTGCATAAATGAAAGTTGGTCCATTATCTGAAAAAATTTCAATAGGAATACCAAAGCAATAAAACATGTTAGGTTCCAAAAACGAAATCATCTGCCCATCTTGGACATGCTTGAGTGGTACAGCTTCAGTCCACTTAGTAAAGTAATCTATTTTTGTAAGTATAAATATATGCCCAATAAAAGATGGAGGCTTGATAGGGCCAATGAAATCTAATGCCTATTTTGAAAATGGAAAATCGGGGAGAATATGTTGCAAGGGCATGTCAGATAATTTCTGCTTGCCATCAAACTTTTGGAATGTATCACAAGCCCTTGTGAATTCAAAATAATCATTGAAAATGAAAGGCCAATAATATCATGTTCTCAAAATTTTAAAAGTAGTGGCTTTTGCTCAAAAGTGACCACCAATATGGATGTTCAAATCTATTGATCCATGGATTTTTTTTTTTTAGTTGGGTTGGTGTATATTCTATTGGAAACGTAACAACAATCCATTAGTAGATCTGTGAAATAAAGAATTTCCGAAGATCATATATTTACAGGCTTCAAGGCAGAGCCTCCAGCGTTGATGAGATTCAAAGTAATCAAGACATTTTTGAAATTGTAGATAATAAATAAGGTTCATGTACCAAGGATGTTCAATTATATCAAGATTCGGATTTTCAATAAAAAACAATGCTGACAAAACATTTTCATCATTTTCAAAAGAGACACTTGATTCAGGATGTTGAGCCAAGTGAATTGTTAAGTCTCATCCCTTGATTGTTTTTGAAGTTGTGATCAGCAAGTCATTCTCTTGGATTTTTGCAAGCCAATGTCTAAGTTTTCCAGAAATATGAATTTGTGAAATTAAAATCTTGACAGCATGTAAAGGGACTTTTACCTGCGTGTGCTTGCCAGGAATAAAGTGACAAAATTTTTTGATAGCCTTTACAAGAGAAAAAGTATGTTTTTCAATAAAAGTATAGTTGATTTCATCGTTATATAGGCTCTTGATCATGTAAGCTATAGGTTGCTCATTATTTTGATCATATTTTTTAAGAAGACTAGCAGAGATTGCTTCTTCCGTTGAATTTGTGCAAAATTTGGTTTCACCAAAACTGGTGCAAAACTTTTTGATTTTTTAATTCCTACAAAGGCCTTTTCCACATCTTCATTACATGAAAAATATTGATCATGTTTCAACATATTATGAATAGGTTTGAACATTATAGTGGAATTAGGAACAAACATTCTAACAAAGTTAATTCTACCCATAAAAGATTGAATTTCCTTTTTAGATGTAGAGGATTAAAGATTTATAATAGCAGTAACCCTCTCAAGATCAATATTGATTATTGAATCAAAAACAGTGTAACCGATAAGCTTACCTTGAGTGACATCAAAAATAGATTTTGAAGGATTTAAAGACATGCCAAATTTCTTGTAACGTAAAAAGACATTTTTAAGATGATCAAAATGATTTTTCATTTTTTAGAGTAAATGGTTAAGTCATCAAGACAGATATGAATTATCTTACCGATAAGGTCATCAAAGGCTATCTACATGGCCCTTTGAAAATTGGCACCTGCATTAATCAAGCCAAAAGGAATTTGTTCATAAGTGAAGGTGCCCCATCGAGTTGAAAAGTGATTTTGTATTTGTCTTCCCTCTTGACTCTAATTTGATTGTAACCCGAAAAAAGCGTCAAGTAGGGACATCATATGTGACCCTACCACTTGTTCCAAAATCATTTCCATATTAGGAATGGGAAATTTATATTTTACACTTTCTCTATTTAGTGCACGAAAATCAACACATAATCAAATCTCGTTGTCCTTTTTTTGTATAGGGACAAGGTTGGATACCCACTTGAAATATTTAACAGAGAAGATAATGTGAGTGTTTATCAACTTTTCCACTTCTTTTCTTATAGTAGCTTCAAGAGAGGGATTTATGGGCCTTTGTTTTTGCCTCGCGGGTTTTTCTTCTTCCTTAATTGGAATAACATGTTAGATGAAACTAGGATCAAAACCACGAAGATCCTCATAAGACCAGCCAAAAACATCTCTAAATTCATGGAATAAGTCCATGAATTTTTTATTTTCATCTTCAAAACATTGGGCTTCAATTTTTAAAATCTTTGGATGCTCTTGAGTTCCAATGTTCCTCAGAATGATATCTCCTATTTTCCTCTTTGAATCCTCTTCATTTTTGTCTTTATTATTGCTAACATCACTTGTTAAGAATGAGTTTTCAAGAGGATTCATCCCTTTAGGAATTTTATTATCTTCAAGTGAAATAATTTCCTTTGGATTATAAATCTAATTATGTAAAGAAGCACAAATGTTTTCATCATCATGGAATACCTACCATGACTCCACATTATTAGGAAAATGAGGTCGATATAAAGATAAAAATGTGCAATCGGGTCTTTGAGGCAATAATTTCTTTGTAGGACAGGCTGCAACAACAACCAACTTATCAGCTATTGAATTCAATTCCCTTATGATGTGAGTGATGTTAAAAGATAGCATATTTGAGATTAAATCCCAAACAACTTGGGTGTATCTTTTCAGCAACTTGTTAGTATGATTATAGATTTTTCTTACCAAATTGACAACAAGTTTGGAATCTCCAAATACAATGAGATGATAACAACCTATATTGTAAGCATTTTCAATTCCTAACAGCAAGGCTTCGAATTCAGTAACGTTATTAGTAGAGGAAAATTCTAGTTTGTAGGAAAAATTATGAAGTTTACCAACAGGAGAGTATAATATGTTAAAATATTGTGCAACTGCAGAAAATATTCTTATCCCCTTTTGTGGATAAAGATAAAATATATTTATTATTGATTATATCAATCCCCTTTTGTGGATTGATCATGTCGGTCATTGTAATTGACCAAATCCCCTTTTGCGGATTGGTCAAACCCTAGTTGTAATAGGCTAAATAAGAAGTCAGCCCCAGAATATATTAAAGAGGCCTCAGAATATATTAAAGGTGGTTATAACCACCTAGAAGAAGAAGTCAGCCCTGCTAGTGAAGGGACACTTCCACACGTGCTAGAATTGTATAAATAAGAGAGGCCAACGCCTCATTTAGACACACTCAGCTCACTCATCTAGTGCGCAAGTTTTGAAGGAAGCTGCAGTTGTCGGTTGCCAGAAGAAGGAAGAGAGAGAGGCATGTTGCTCAGTGTTGGATATTCTCTGTTGTCTAGTTCATTATCTTGGCTTTGTATTAGCTATCTATATTAAGGAAGTTTTGCTGGGTTTTCTTCCCCTTGAGGGTTTCCCAAGATAAATGCTTGTGTACTCTTGTGATTGTGTTTCCCTCAGTGATCATGTCTATGCTATTGTTATCTAGTAAATTGAAAGTAACCTAATAATAGCATAAAATTTAACATGGTTTCAAAGCTAAGCTGAAGAGAGCATCTTTCACAGGAAAAAGAAAAATGTCACGTTGTCGTACATGAAAATTAGGGCTTTTATTGAAGAAGGTTTTCAGCGCCAAATCCATCTAGAAAGGTCTGCCCTACCTCAAGGAACATTTTGGCATCTTCAACGCACATTTTTAGTGGCTAGATCTCTTGGAAAGTGAAACACTAGTTTTCACAAAGTACCAAAAAACTAGAGTACCGGAAGTACCAGAAATCCGCAAATCAAGTTTGAAGGGGTAAAATTTGGATTTTCAGAATTCTAAATGTACCAGCATACTCGCCTCAGTCTAGCGCATCTTTTGGTGAGTTCAGTTTTCAGATCCAAGAAATTTACTTTTTTATTATTTCTATAGCCCAAAGGGCTAGGGTTTCTTCTACAAGAAAGAATGGCTACCAGCATGAGGGTAGAAGATAGGCTAGAAGGATATAGAAACTTTATATCTTGGAAGCATAGGTTGCATATGATTCTAAACGAGAATGATCTTCTAGAGCATGTTACAGTGGATGTACCAGAACCAGATGAAGAAGAGCAAAAGACCAAGCCTAAGAAGAATGAAAAGAAAGCAAAGGGAATCATGTCAGATTCAGTAAAATATCACTTGACCCCTCATATATCTGAACTACAGACATCAAGGAAAATGTATGAAGCACTCAGCAGGTTATATGAAAGCAAAGACATTAGCTGGAATCTAACCTTAAGAAATCAGCTTCGTAATATTAAGATGGACAACTCAGAATCTGTCACATCCTACCTTATGAGAATTTCTCAGATCAGAGATCAGCTTGTAGCTATTGGAGATGTCATTAGTGACAAGGAGCTTGTAACCACAACCCTAAATGGTTTTCCAACATTTCAGATTCCTTTTGTACAAGGAGTGTGTGCAAGAAGCAAGTTACCCAAGTTTGATAAGTTATGGGCAGATTGCACACACGAAGAATCTAGACTTGCAGACCAACAGAAGAGATTAATTGTTGAAGAAGAGGAATCTCTTACAGTTCAAAAGAACAAAAGAAGTTCCTTCAGAAGGAGCAATAAATAAGTTAACTTTGTAAGAGTTCCAGACAAGAAGAAAGATGTTTCAAATACCAGATGCTACAACAGTCAAAAGTTGGGACACTTTTCCTATGACTGTCCTCAAGGAAAAGGGAAAAGAAAGCATCAAGAACATGTAGCAGAGGAAGAGGAATCTCCTCCCTCAAAGAAAGATTTAGCAGAAATTAACGATTATGCACTTTAAGTTGAAGATAGTTGATTTGAAGAAAGATAGCAAATGGTGGAGTCCATGGAGCCTCCCCACACAAAAACAAAAGATAAGTATTCATGTTTATTTCTAGTATCTTGTTTACTTCAATAGTTTATCATTAAAAGTTAGGATTTTGTGAGAATGTTAATTAACCTCATTTTACTTCAGTGTCTATGCGGGCTTATGAAGGAAGTATCAAAGAAGAGAATGAAGAAAGAGATAAAATATTGATTTCATGTATGATCACTCATGAGAGTGATAAAGAAAGCATATTATAAGTAAGTTTACAAGTCTCGGAAGAAAGAAATTATGTCGTGACTTGCGGAAGTTAGACAACACAAGAAGGATGTATGATATGATGACAGTCAGTAAAGACCAGACAATATTCGATATTTATATAGGAGTAGGAGACTCCTAAAGATGCAGAACAAAAATATTCAAGATGAAGGAAAAGATGGATACTCAGATATAGTGGATGAGATGCAGGTAACTACAGGTTGCTCCAGTACCATTCTTATAGATGCAGAGGGAGCAGGTTGGTCCAGACTAAAGACAAAAAGAAAGAAATATTCGAACTCAAGAAGGCACCCAAGATATTACAGAAGAAAACTTCAAGGATGATGACTAGAAGCTATTAGCTTGGTGCAAGAGGGAGCCATGTCTCCAAGTTCAAAATGAAGGATCGTGATTTGATGCAGTTAGAAAAGAAGATGGATGGTGCCCAGATATTTTGATCAAGATGAAAGCTATCCAGTAGATGGATGGTGCCCAACAGATGGGTAGCATGGTATTATACCATTGAAATATTTTGAACCATAAGAGATTTTTTAGATCCCATAGATAGACCTTCATAGAGAAGGAAGTGACCTTTGTAGAGAAGGAATGAGCAATCCCACAGGTATACCTTCGTAGAGAAGGAAGAGACCTTCGTAAAGAAGGGGAATGAGAAATTTCCCAAGGTTGGCCTATGTCCAAGTGTTGAGTTTTGGATACTCTAGGGACATGCTAGAATACCCTCGTAGAGAGGGGTGTGACCACCCTCGTAGAGAGGAATGTGGATGTTTCTCCAAGGGGCAACGATCAGATAGTCTCCTCTAGCCAAGGATTGAGTAGCCTGGAACACAAAACTTGACCATGTGGAATGGTTAGTTGGCTATTGAGTTTTGTGTTGTGATCCTGCACGAATCATGGAAAGGGAGTCTAGTCTTGCCCAGGCTAGCATCTTAGCTTCTCTAGTTCATGTGGGATGACTAGGAGTGAAGCTATGGTAGTAGTCCTCCCTAGTGGATGGGTGAGATAGATGACTACAAGAGAAGGGAGAACATAAAAGGAGTGGCAAAACTCATAGGACATCTTCTATGTGAAGATAAGATATCTTCTGTGTGAAGATAAGAAAGAAGTATCTGCTGCGTGAAGATGAAAGAAAGAAAGAAGTATCTTATGCGTGAAGATGAAAGAAAGAAAGAGTATCTTCTGCATGAAGATAAAGAGAACAAAACTTCCGATGATTTATAGATATGCCAGTCAGTGATCATGATGCCAGATGACCAAGTGGATACCTCTAGTTATCCAGTTAATGATGTTACCCAGTTGATGATGTTATCCAGTTGATGATGTTTCCCAGTTGATGATGCTATCTAGTGGATGTCGCTACCTAGTTGATGTTGACATCCAGTGACCTGTCAAAAGATAAAGAATATCCTTCTTGTTAAGAGGGAGTGTTAAAATTTTGTGTAACTGCAAAGAATATTCTTATCCCCTTTTGTGGATAAAGATAAAATATATTTATTATCGATTAGATCAATCCCCTTTTGTGGATTGATCATGTCGGTCATTGTAATTGACCAAAGCCCCTTTTGTGGATTGGTCAAACCCTAATTGTAATAGGCTAAATAAGAAGCCAGCCCCATGATATATTAAAGAGGCCCCAGAATATATTAAAGGTGGTTATAACCACCCAGAAGAAGAAGTTGGCCCTGCCAGTGAAGAGACACTTCCACACGTGCCAGAATTGTATAAATAAGAGAGGCCAGCGCCTCATTTAGACACACTCAGCTCACTCATCTAGTGCACAAGTTTTGAAGGAAGTTGCAGTTGTCAGTTGCCAGAAGAAGGAAGAGAGAGAGGCGTGTTGCTCAGTGTTGGATATTCTCTGTTGTCTAGTTCATTATCTTGGCATTGTATTGGCTATCTATATTAAGGAATTTTTTTGGGGTTTTCTTCCCCTTAAGGGTTTCCCAGGATAAATGCTTATGTATTCTTGTGATTGTGTTTCTCTCAATGATCCTGTCTATGATATTTTTATCTATTAAATTGAAAGTAACCTAATAATAGCAGAAAATTTAACATAATATAATGTCTACTCCATTTCCTTCGCTTGAAAACACACCATAAAAGTGCATATGCCACATTCCATCCTCATAATCATAAGGCTATTCAAGATAAGCATCATCTTCATCAACAAAAATACAATACACACCCATATCTTCCTCAATATAGTTAACATTGGGTTGAGGAACATTTTCAATATATGGTTAAATTTGTCCTTCCCTTAAAACAATAATGTTCTTTCCATTTTGGGGGATGGACGGGTGTGAGCCATCAAATGATATGTAACCACCAATCAAAGCATGCCAATATTTACCTAGAATAATAGAATAATTACTGATGGGCATATCAATTACTTGAATACTCAATGTCGTTATAATTTTAGGATGAGCAGAAAGAACTAAAGTTACATCCTTGATCTCACTAATCGTTGCTTGATGTTGATTATTATAGGACAACATACTTCTCGAATTTTCTTTTGTACAAGAGAGTCTCTATTCTTCCATAATAATCATGGACATAACATTAGGGCCTGATCCACCATCTATTAATAATAGTGAGCTATCTTATCCATTATTTTTACAAATATGTAAAAGGGAGGTTTTTTAACAGAGTTTCTAAAATTATTTACATCTAACTTATTTACATGAAAATCATCTCCATCCTATTTTTTAGATAAACTAGCTATTGAATAAGTTTTACCTTCCATATAATTCTTTAGATGTTGTTGTTGTTAAGGGACGGTGACCATGTCCAAGAGAGATGCATCTACTCTTATGTTAGCTACTTTCTTAAGAATGTTATATTTTGATGGAGGTAAAGAGGTTGGTACCTCTTGACTTTGAGTTGTCATAAAAACCTAAGGATTTGCATCTTTAGAGGATGAACGAGGGGTAAAATTGGTCTTGGTAGAAGAGTCAGATAAATATTTTCGATGTTTAGGTTGTAGTCTTTCTAAAACAAGAAAAATCATGAAATCGAAAAATAAAAAGGGGAAAACTAAGTACAGAAAATAAAATACAAATACCATAGAGCTATGGACAATTCCCTAGTATGATCGCCAAATCATCGTTGATGAAAAGGAATAGGATTCCTTATACCAACATTTTCAAATCTTGTTGGGCTAAGGAAAGATAGGGAGGATTATCACCCTAGGTTTATAGCCTTAACAAAAATATAAATTAGTCCTCAAGAAATTTGTACTTGGGTCTAATGTTGTTTTATATGTTTGTGTTTTATCAAAGAAAATAAAAGAAATGCTTGTAACATATTTAAAAAATAATCAAAAAAAAAATATGAGATAACATTACACATCAAGTCCAAAGGTGAGACCAAAAAACAACAATGATTTTCTTGATTCAATTCTGAATTACATCCAAAAACTTTATTTGCATACCCCTACATGGATATGGACCAAATTAATACTTAGAAGTCTAAGGCGGAATGTTACATCACACATAAACCATTGGTGTCTTCTAATAAAAGACCAATACTGAGAAAACTAGATCAACAAGCCACAAATGTACCATTGTATTGACTCTGCAAAATAATTCTAATCAGCACTGAAAATTAATTCAAAAATCAAATTACAATTAACAGATTATCAAAATAAATGATTAACCTTTTGAAGCATGTCAACAATCTATACTTCTTAGTCCTTCTTATTGCCACCTTCAATAAAACCCTGCTATCAACAAGAACATTCAACCCTTATGTAGTTCATAAATGAATGGAATATAAATGTAATCTTACTTCAAAGCAAGAGAAAACATTATCATAGTTTTTTCCTCTCTATTATCTCCTTTTTTGTCCCTCGATCGAGTCCTTGTTTCATTCCTCATAAGGTATTTTGATTAGTTTCAACTACCTTTAGTTATATAGTTAACTAACTTTTAGTTAAGTGGAACAATATTTTAATAAATAATTATAATAAAGGTTTATATAAATAATAACTAATAGGTGGGGACACCATAAATAACTTTATTATTTAATTTTCAATATCATTGTGTACCTCCACAAACTTATCATGTATTCCATACCATAAGATAAATGCACATCTATTAGGCCCCAAATAAATAATCATGTCATAAACACACTTGTGATTCCCAAAAATAATTCAACCATGCCAAATATATATATATATATATATATATATAATGTATGTTTCCTAAAAAATAAAGCATGTATATGTCCAACAGTCAATGTATGTTTCCTAAAAAATAAAGCATGTATATGTCCAACAGTCAACTGTAAAGAAAGAGTCATCATAAAATAAACTTTAAAATTCATATTTTTTGTGAGATCTTGCCCTCCTCTGTCCATTTTCTTGAGATGGTAACACCCTATGTGTCTGTAAATATGCCTTCGAAGACCTATTGTATTCATTTGTTGATGCTTCAGGGTGCATATCACCAAAGCTAATATTTCATGCTTCAAATCTCTGAGGAATGGAGTGAGAAGTAGCAGAATGGGGAGAGTTCTTTGATGAACCAAAGCTAGGTGAGCAAGAAGGTTGCTTCCCTTTGCTTGGTCTAGGATCTTGAGCTAAGGATTTGGTTTTTTTAGGTTATTGAGATGAAATTGCATGTAAATCCATGGAAACAGCAGGTTGAAGTGGATGCTTAGAAGGAGGTGGAGGTAGTGGTAAATATACATTAGGCCGGCCATGGTGATGAGGTTGAGGATCATGAACTATTTCATTCCATCCATCATTAACTGGAATTTCAGGCTGCAAAGACACTTGTGGTTCTATAGGAATTTCAATGATGCTAGGATGAGGTTGTAATGGGGGTCTGATAGGTGGTGAAGGAGGGTTAAAATATCCTTGACCCACGAGATTGAGAAGTCTAGTTTGCAACAGTTGGTTAAACTCCTTAGATTTTGCATCAAAATGGATAGAGAATCTAAGTCTCTTATTTATGCCCCTTTGCCAACTAGCTTGGTGTCCTCTATTACAGTTTTCTTTGTTTCCCCTATTATCTTTGTTAGATTTGTTGCTACCCTAGCTGAAAAATATAATCTATTAAACATGGAGATGAGATTAGAGTATGTATACAACAACAAGTAAAAAATTAAATAAAGTTTTTCATTCAACATAATTTTAGAAGTGGCTCCGACTTGATTAGGAATCAAGCATGCAATTAATCAGGTATGGATGAGAATATTAACCAAAAATCAAACTATTTGCTCTGTTTTGAAACATTTACAGACCTTATAACTCATACAACTGATATTTATTCAAGAACATGGAATTTATAATGAATTGGGAATATGAAGGGTTTTGTAACGGATGGAAAGTGAAAGAAAATTATAAGAAGGAGGGGTATATGTTATTAATGAAAACATATCAGTTGTCAAATCTCATTCCCGCATCTCAGTGCTTATGCCCAATGCCAATCAATAATGATGTTATATATGTTACGCCAAGTATCATTCAAATTGACTGTTAGCATGTCTTCCATCCTTGCTTCAAAAATCCTTGAATTTTCTTATGTAACAAGAGAAAAGAACATGAATTTAAAATAAAACATGATATTGGGAATTTAGGAACAATTTATGTAAAGTGGAAGTATGAAAGGAATTGGACCTGAAAACAAATAAGTATCGTCAAGAAAAATAGTAAAGTAGGTGAAGAGGGAGACCAAGCATATAAATATGAGAAAAGAAGAGAGAAGAAACCCTAGATGAGAACTGAAAACGTTGATTTTAAAACCCTAAATCCTAAAAAATCTTTTTAAAGTATAGATAAATATTAATAAAATATAAATATATTTTAAAGGGTAGGTTTTAACTGGTGTTAACAATAGGTAATAATAGGTATTTATTAGTATCAAAATGTTTTAATAGGTCGTAATAAGTATTAATAATATTTAATTAATAATAACATGTAATGGTAATCATATTATTATTATTAAGGTAGCATTAAAATCTTATGATAGATACTAAATAGATAAAAAAAAAAAAAAGAATATTCAATTAGGTAATAATAGATATTTAGTAAAGAGTAATAGTACTAATAATAAGTAGTATTAATAAATGTTAATAGGATTTAATAAAATGTAAAATAACATTGTTAATGTATTATTAGGGTCATAATAATATATACTACAAAGTAGTTAACCATAAAAATGATAAGAAAAAAGGTGATAATATTAATGTAATAAAAGTGGTTTTAGTTATTGTTAAGAACATAGTAATAGATAACGTATAGTTATTAACCCTAAAAGTAATGAGTGAAAGGTAAGTTTAGGTATTGTTTTAAATTAAGTATTAATACTAATGTTATTAAAGTATTGTTAGTATCATAATAATAGATATCAGTTATCCCCAAAAATAAGGAAAAGGTAACAATAAATTATAATAAAAGTAGTTTTAGGTATTGTTTAACAATAAATTATAATAAAAGTAGTTTTAGATATTGTTTAACAATAAATTATAATAAAAGTAATTTTAGGTATTGTTAAGAACATAATAATAGATAATGTATCCCTCAAAATAAGGAAAAGGTAATAATAAATTATAATAAAAGTAGTTTTAGGTATTGTTAGAACATAATAATAGATAATGTACAGTAGTTAATCCTAACAATAATAAGAATAATTAATCTTAAGAATAATAAGTAAAGGTGATGAAAATAATATAATAATGGTAGGTTTAGGTATTGTTAAAATTATAATTTATTATTTGATGTAAATAAGATAATCATACTATAATATTATTAAACATAAAATGATAGAACTTAATTAATTAAAGAAAAGTTATTAAATATGAGTTTTTGTAGGACAAAGAACATCCGTGCATTAATACAAACTAAAATCCAATTTAAGGGGAAGAAACGCAAGAGGAAAAGGGGAAGGAAGGGGGATAAAGAAAAGAGGGGACGGGGAAATTACGGGAAAGGAAAGTAAATTGAAAAACTTAAATTATAGAGAACACGAGAGGAAGAGGGGGAAGAGAGGAAGAGGGGGAAGAGAGGACAAAGAAAAGAGGAGAAGGGAAAAAAATATAGGAAGAAAAAGAAAGCAAATTGAAAAACTTAAATCTTAAAGATCAAAAAAAGAGAGAAAGCAGAAAGGAGGAGAAAGAAAAGGAGGAAGAAGAGGAGAAGAAAGATAAAAAAAAACAAAAAATATATAACAGAAAGAAGAAAGAGGATACTTACTTGTTCACTCTATTTTTTTTTATTAATGGGAGCCAATTCTCACTAATCTCCAGACTTCCATTCCTATTAATATTGTTAGGGTTTTTAATGATTTTGATGGTTTCCTTAATTCTGCCCTTAAAGTAGTGATCTTCTTTGGCCAATATTTTAGTATCTTCTAGACACACATGATGCTTGGTTACATTGGAATGTTATGTTATGGTCGAGGTATGTGTGCGGATATTCTTGATATCAAATCCGTGCTCTTTGATCCTTACTTGCCTAGATCGTCATGTTTCCCCGATATAACATTTACCACACAAACACATCACTTTATAGACTCCTTTGTATTGGTGGTGGTCTAGACTGATCTCATCTTTTATCTTATGATTTCCAATAGATTAAATGAAATCATTATCTATTATTTTGTTCTTAACAATACCTAAAACTACTTTTATTATAATTTATTGTTACCTTTTCCTTATTTTTAGAATTAACTACTTTGCACTATCTATTATTATGATACTAGCAATACCTTAATAACATTATTATTAATACCTAATTTAAAACCATACCTAAACTTACCTTTAGCTCATTACTTTTAGGGTTAACAACTATACAATATCTATTACTATGTTCTTAACCATAACTAAAACCACTTTCATTACATTAATATTATTACCTTTTTTCTTAGCGTTTTTATGGTTAACTACTTTGTAGTATATATTATTATGACCCTAATAATACATTAATAATATTTTTTTACATTTTATTAATGTCTAATAACATCTATTAATACTAATTATTATTAGTAATATTACTTTTTACTAAATATTTTTTAATATCTATTATTACCCATCACTAAATACTTATTAAATTTTTTATCTATACTATTTAGCATCTATCGTTAGGATTTTAATACTACCTTAATAATATGATTACAATTACATGTTATTATTAAAAAAAATTATTAATACCTATTAAGACCTATTAAAACATTTTAATACCTATAAATGCCTATTATTACTTATTGTTAACACCTGTTAAAACCTACCTTTTAAAATCTATCTATGCTTTATTAATATTTGTCTATATTTTAATAAGTTTTTTTAGGGTTTAGGGTTTTAAAACCAACATTTGCAGTTTTCATATAGGGTTCCTTGTCTCTTCTTTTCTCATATTTATATGCTTGGCCTCCCTCTTCACCTACTCGACTATTTGTCATCACGATGGATCCAACTAGAGATCTGAAACGTTGAAAATCAAAATGACGACTAACAATTCTATCAACCACTCTCACCACAAAAACCTAAAAAAAATAATAAATAAGCAATAAACCATTTCCAAAACTTATGACCTTCTTTCAATATCCATTATCTTTTGTCATCCTAGAATTGTTCTTGGATGATGAATACATAATTTTGTAATAGAGCTCATGGTTCGATACTAAACTTATGAAGAAACAATTGTTTGACAATGTATCCTTTTTCAATTCTTCCCTTAACCATAGATGCAATAGTCAAAATACTATTAATACTGCTTATTATTAGTATTAAAACATTTTAATGCCTATAAATACCTATTATTACTTATAAATACCTATTATTACCTATTGTTAACACCTATTAAAACCTACCTTTTAAAATCTATATATACTTATTAATATTTATCTATACTTTAATAAGCGTTTTTAGGGTTTAGGTTTTTAAAACTGACGATTGTAGTTCTCTTATAGGGTTCCTTGTCTCTTCTTTTCTCATATTTATATGCTTGGTATCCCTCTTCACCTACTCAATTATTTGTCCTGATGATGGATCCAGCTAGAGATCTGAAACATTGACAATCAAAATGATGACTATGGACTTTCCGAACAATTCTATCAACCACTCTCACCACAGAAGCCTAAAAACAACAACAAATAAGAAATCAGCCATTTCCAAAACTTATGACCTTATTTCAATATTCATTATCTTTTGTCATCCTAGACTTGTTCTTAGATGATGAATACATAATTTTGTAATAGAGCTCATGGTTCGATACTAAACTTATGAAGAAACAATCATTTCACAATATATCCTTTTTCAATTCTTCCCTTAACCATAGATGCAATAGTCAAAATACATTCTTCCTGTCAAAACTATTTATGCCAAACTGTTAGCAACCTTCCTCTTTAATAGAAAATTATTTTTTATTCCATACAACATGGGGAGAAAAGATGAAGTTTGAATGATATATGGTTATGGGAATTCAGGTATAATGTATGGAAAATGAAATAATGAAAGATCATGTCCTGTGTATAAGATAAAAAAAAAAATCTTATTCGTTCATGACTGGACCATATTTTTCATTCCAAACCATACTTAAAATCAACACACCCAGAAATCAATAACCAAATTGTGCTTAAAACTTCAACAACTAATTCCAAACAAGTTCTAAAATGAACAGGTAGCATAATGATTCAACATAAAACTCATCACATAATGGCTTTTAGTAGTCATTATATACGCTAGCAACAAAATCTTGGAATGAATCTAATATGCCTTCATGAATTGATAACAGTTGGTTCTAATGTTTTGTAACCAATTTAAAACCAGTGTAGTATAATCAACCAGATCATTTCTTGCATACAATTTTATACCCTCAACAATTTTTGTATATAAATAATAACACACGGGTCGAACACCCTATTCACTTCAACCATATTTCTTATTCAAACCTAGTGCAAGGGTTTCATAATCTCTGTGCAAATACCTCATATTTGGTTCATCAAATAGTTTCAACAAATGACCATAAAACCCATCATATATATATATATATATATATATATATATATATATATATATATATATATATATATATATATATATATATATATATATTTCGATTATCATCAGATCATGGTTTTGGGTCTCCAAGACATGCAAACGAGTATCAATGTTGGCCATATTATGCATATAAACTCATACTCAAACCTTTAATGTATAAAAATGTGTCAAGGGATCGATCCGAACAAGTCGAAATATACAAAACCTCATGAAGCTTAGGCTTGACACTAAGCACGAAATATTTCCCATAATATTATGTACAGGACTTTAAAATATAGGGTTTGGACAATACAACTTCCATAACCAACTAACTTTTCACATTCAAGGTCAGGAACTCGAGATAGGGTTATGTTATCAAAACCAATTATATGGGTGGGATGACACCAATCGTGGCATGTTATAGATTTCCTTATAATTCCTCTACCTCAACATTCAGAGTTAAGCAATGGGTAAAGAACTGTAAAATGGTTATCGTAGGATATGGGTTCGAAACCCATCAAGAATGAATATAGTAAGCATGCAAATAAAACAACCATTGGATATTTATTCAGTCTTTTCCTTGAGATTACTAACATTCACGAGTGATTTCGTAGTGATAAAGGTTCCTAAAAATCTTGGGTGGATTTATTTTAAGAGCAGAGGCAAGATTGCATGGAAATAAAAAAATGGAACTATTTACACCATACTCAAACAATTTGAACTCCTTATACTGGATTTCAAAATGAGGGTTTGAACAAGAACCATTTTTATCAACACAAAGCATGAATTAAGCAATACGTTTTTCAGAAATATCCCAAATCAATTTGAGATAAAGAAAAAGAAAAATCACACTCATATAACTAATCAAATAGTTCCATTTTAAAAACTATTACTTCAAAAATACATGCATTCGATGGATAACAAGCTAGAATACTCATACATTTTCTTGTCCTTCAAATACCTTCACAAAATCAATGCTACAATTATCATAAGCACCAAATCTTATCTCTTTACCAGACTGGTGCTACTTCAATGACTCAGATGTAAAAAATGAAATGGAAAAACGAATAACGAGGGTAGTATCCCTCAGAAATGCAGCATAAATTCCCTCGGTATAGCACATTGAATGCATGGTGGTGTCACATCGTTCAAAACCAACACACACAATAATCCTTAATCTACATTAGATTCATCTTTCCACCATCAAAAAATCATAGACTAAGAGCGGTGCCAAGTGTGCAAGAAATCTCATGCCACTTTGACCATGTTGATATCCATATTAACCGTCAACTCAAATGACGGCTCAAAGGTTTACATCAGGCATTGTCATGTCAATCTCGATTAAAACCACACTTAAAATAAATCGTTGATGCAATTGATACATATATCATTAACCCAGGTGTCGAATGTAAGGCCTAGACAGTAGTCAGCACTATATAGTATCAACCTTGAGTTCATATATTATACCATATGTAACATGAGTGGAAAACTTCAAACCTTTATATCGCATCATTCCACCTTCGCCTATATAAGTATGATACTTCCTCATAATATATATGTTTGTGATATGAATGTTGTTTTATAGGTTTGTGTTTTATCAAATAAAATAAAATAAATACTTGTAACAGAAATTTATAACATATTTTAAAAATAAAAATAAAAATGAGATAACATTACACATCAAGTCCAAAGGTGAGACCAAAAAACAGCTATGATTTTATTGATTCCATTTTGAATTACAGCCAAAAACTTTATTTCCGTACCCCTACATGGGTATGGACCAAAGTAAGACTTAGAAGTCTAAGGTGGAATGATACATCACATATAGACCACTGGTGTCTTCTAAAAAAAGACCAATACTAAGAAAACTAAATAAACAAGCCACAAATGTACCATTGTCTTGACTCTGCAAAATAATTATAATCAACACTAAAAACTAATTTAGAAATCAAATTACAATTAGTAGACTATTAAAACAAATGATTTATCTTTTGAAGCATGTCAACAATATATGCTTCTTGTTCCTTCTTATTTCCACCTTTAGTAAAACCCTACTATCAACAAGAATATTCAGCCCTTATGTAGTTCATAAATGAATGGAATATAAATGCAATTTCACTTTAGAGCAAGAGAAAGCCTTATTAGAGTTTGTGTCTCTCTATTCGCTCCTCTTTGTCCCGCAATCAAGTCCTTCTTGTAGTCCTAAAAAAGTATTTTGATTAGTTTCAACTACCTTTAGTTAGATAGTTAACTAACTTTTAGTTAAGTGGGAAAACAATTTAATAAATAATTATAATAAGGGTTTTTATAAATAATAACTAGTAAGTGGGGACCCCCAATATAAATTTATTATTTAATTTTCAATATCCCCTTGTACCTCCATAAACTTATCATGTATGTTATACCATAAGATAAATGCACATCCATCGTCCTCCAATTAAATAATCATGTCATAAACACCCTTGTGACTCCAAAAAATAATTCAACCATGCCAATAATACACACACACACGCACGCATTATCTGCAACCCAAAAAACAAAAGTATGTGTATGTCCAATAGTCAACTATAAATAAAGAGTCATCATAAAATAAACTTTAAAAATCATATTTTTTGTGAGAGGTCGTCCTCCTCTATCCACTGTCTTGAGATGGTAACACCCTGTGTGTCTATAAATATTCCTTGTCATACTTATTTCCTTCATTTGTTGATGCTTCAGGGTACATATCACCAAAGTTGATATTTCCTACTTCAAATCTCTGAGGAATGGAGTGAGAAGTAATATAATGGCAAGAGTTATTTAATGAACTAGATCTAGGTGAGAAAGCAGGTTGCTTCCCTTTGCTTGGTTCAGTCTCTTGAGCTAAAGATTTTGTTTTATTAGGTTGTTGATATTATAGTGCATGTGAATCCATGGAAACAACAAGTTGAAGTGGCTGCTTAGGAGGAGGTGGAGGTAGTGATAAGGATACAGTAGGCCACCCATGGTGATGAGGTTGAGGATCATGAAATATTTCATTCCAACCATCATTAAATGGAATTGCAAGATATAAAGACATATGTGGTTCTATAGGAATGTCAGTGATTCTAGGATGAGGTTGTGATGGGGGTATGATAGGTGGTGGATGAGGGTTAAAACATATGTTGGCACAGGGTAGACCTAGGGTTCAACGCTTAACAACGCACCAACAAAACCCTGACTGACGGCCCTTTCGGCAACACCTGCGAAGAAGGTGATGTCTCACCTAAGGTAGAAGTAGGCGGGGTTATAGGACGCAGGTGTCTGTAACCAAGTTGGCACACAGATCTATGATCATAACACTTCACAGAATATTCTAATAACACTTAGAAGATGATATGCATTAGTTTGCTAACCCTATTAACTCTGCAAAACATAAATATATATCGGTGCAGTAACAATTGACAATATACCTAGAGCACTTATCATTATAAGTTGGATCTAGTATTCATTCATCCTTGACATAGTAAATCACTTAAGCAAAAACAAATCTATCTATCATACACAATAATCAAAGCACTGAGCAGATTCATAACATAAATAACACAACACAAAGTGAACCAAAGACACAAGATATATGTGGTTCACCCCAGTGTTAGCATATTTACAGGCAGCGTATACTTGTCATTGATGGCAAGTACATTAGTGGTGATGGATTAAGTACAACAGTGATGACTAGCAGTGCAGCAATAATCGGGAGGAGAAGAGTCAGTGATCGTTGAATCCCATTCAAATTTCCCGAAAGAACGAGGGTCGTCAGATCTGAATGAAGACAAGACGAGTGCACTGAAGAGGAGGACAGAGCTCAGTCATTAGATCCAAGCGCAAGACCCGACCATCGTTGGATCAAGGATAACCTGCACGCTCTTTAAAGTACAAGGAGAAGCGGGCGTAATCGCGATTTGCAAAATCACGACTTCATCTGAGCCGTCAGATCAAAATTGATTCTGGACTGTTGATACCAGCCATTGTCGGAGTTTCGAGGATTGAGAGTTGGACATGTCAAAGATTATTGACATCTGAAATCCAGATTTTGTGATATGAAAAATCGCGACGTAATCTGAGCCGTCAAATCAAGATCACATCTGGACCGTTTGATCCGACTTACGTCAGCAAACCACATCAGCTAGGAACACGTGGCACAACCAAGTAATGACAAGTGTCAAACTGATTCAACATGCCAAGCACATGTAAGTCACGAATTAGGGTGACACGTGGCAATTATTTAACACGTGTGACATCAGCAAACTTACACCATGTCGGAGTTTCGAGGATCGCGTGGTGGAGATGTCAAAGATACAATGCAACAGGAATCCCGATATCACGATATGCGAAATCGCAATTCAATCATAGCTGTTGAATCAAGCTCAGATCTGGACCGTTGATCTAACCCCTTATCAGAGTTTCGTGAATCACAACATCTAGAGGCAAAGAACACAATGCAACAAGAATGTCGATTTCGCGATATGCGAAATCGCGATTGAATCTGAACCGTCAGATCAAGAAATGATCTGGACCATTGATTTGACTTGTTCATGGATTTTTGGGGATCGGGATTTGTAAGTGACAAAAACTATGAACGCCAAGAGTGTCGAAATCGCGATGTGTAAAATCTTGATTAGATCTGAACCATCAGATCAAGAAATGATCTGGACCGTTGATCTGACTTCTTCACGAAGTTTCGAGGATCGAGATTTGTAAGTGACAAAAAATATGAACGCCAAGAGTGTCGAAATCGCGATGTGTAAAATCTCGATTGGATCTGAACCATCGGATCAAGTATTGATCAGAGGGTTACTGTTCTCTCTCACAGTTAACTCCTTAGTTTGGAATCTGTTAGCAAAACGGACTCATGATTGCAAATCAGTTGGCGTTTCAGTTTCTCGGACAGTTGTCTTCTTTTTGTCTAAGGAGTTCGGAAGTTGAACCGTCGTGTAGGTGTGTATAAAAGAAGATGAGACAGACTGTGTACGGTGGGCTATTTCGCATGAGAAAACAATGAAACGGTAAGAAAGGGAAAATGAGAAGATGGGTAGTATGAGATTTAGAAAATGTGCAGAGTGAGATGAAACGCAAAGCAAAAGTAGAGCAAAATGACAGAAAGAGAAAAAGCGGAGCAGAATGACAGAAAGAGCAGAAGCAGAGCAGAATGACAGAAAAAGTTGATGCAGAGCAGACCTGCTAAACATACAGAGGAAGAGAAGAATTGAAGAAAAGAAGATAGAAGACCAGATTTATAAAACAAAGAAAGATAGGTAAGAGTTGACATATCTTCATAAGTTGTCTGTGTATTTATTCTTAGCCATTCATATTCTAGGGAGGTTTGGAGGTGCTAGGGAGGATTGTTGTCCTCAGAAGTTCAAGTGGGTGCTTGAACACAGGGAGTTGTAGCTTCCATCTGGTTGCAACCAGAGAAACCAGGGTGGCAGGGTGGTGCAAGGGAGAACAAGTGTTCTCTGTTATACAGGTTGGAGCCTGTGTAACTGGAAGTTGGTGCTTCCATCCAGTTGGTGCTGGAACATTCAGGAAGTTGGTGCTTCCATCCAGTTGGTGCTGAAATATTCAGGGAGTTGGTGCTTCCTTCTAGTGGGTGCTAGAGAAACCAGAGAGTTGGTGCTCTCAAACAAGTTGCAGCTTGTAAAACAGAAGTTGCAGCCTCACATTGAGTTGGTGCTCAATTATAGATGATGTACAGAACTTAGAAGACTGCCTATCATTTCGAAGAAGAAGAGGTTTTCTCCCTTTATGGATTTCCTCGTGAAAATCTGTCTCTGTGTATACTTTATGTGTGACTGTTGTTCTTTACTGTTACTATCGATATGTTGTATATTGTTGATGACCACTTGAAGAAAGATTAATAATGTTTTAACAGACATAAAATTGTTTAAGCTCACATACAACTGATTCACCCCCCTCCCCCCCCCCTCTCAGTTGTATTAATAATTCCAACACTTATGACATGAATAAGCAAGAAACA